>SKCR01042588.1:0-290110 GCA_019454045.1 Zanthoxylum bungeanum
TTCTTCTCTCGTCTCTTTCTTCTCCTTCATCCATGAGCGCGTTTACAGCCTTTCTGACATCTTCCTTCTTCACCGGCACCCCATTCTTCTCATCATCTGCAACCCTCGGAGGACGTTCCACCCCAATCCTCACTCCAATCTTCAATACATGCACAACCAACTTCTCATTGCAAAACTGATCTGCAAAATATGGCCAAGTAACCATTGGCAAGCCATATGACACAGCTTCCAGTATCGAATTCCAGCCACAATGTGTTAAGAACCCTCCAATTGCAGGGTGTGACAGTATTACCACTTGAGGAGCCCAACCCCAGATCAAAAATCCTCTCCCTTCAATCCTTTCCTCAAACTTTTCTTCCAAAAGCCATTCCTCTAACCCTTTTGTTTTTTCTCCTGTCTTTAAAACCCAAATGAATGGCTTCTTTGTTGCTTCTAAGCCTAAACCAAGCTCTATCAGTTGAGCAGTTGAATAATCATAAAGACTTCCAAGACAAACATAGACTACAGAGCTTGGTTCCCATGAATCAAGCCATTTTAAGCAATCAGAACCATCAATTGAAGCCCTGTTACCTCTCTCAACTTTATCAACATCTTCTTTGTTGCATAATGAAACAGGACCAACACACCAAACTTTTCCACCTCTTGCTTTCTTGAATTCTTCCACATAAGCTGGCTCCAACTCTTCAAATGAATTCACAATAACCCCATAAGAAGCTACTTCAGCTGCCCAAACTGGCTCACTAAGACTCTTCAGTTTCACGATTTCGGGTAGTTGAGCTCTAGTTATTTCGATTTGATCAGGCAAACCAGGCACCAAAAACCATTCTGAATCAGAGGAAACACTCTCATGGACCTTGGAAACATTCAAGCTGTGTACACACAACAGACAAAAGCAAGAAAAGCCATGGAACACAATCCTTGGAACATTGAACTTACATGCAGTTGAAACAGTCCAAGGCAAAAGCACGTCAGAAATTAAGCAGCTTGCCTGAGGTTGTAGCTCCATGAACAAATTCTCCAAAGGCAGTTGCAGCATTTGAACTGCAGTGAAGAACTTGGGCATGAACGCCATCGAAGGAAGCGTGTCCAAATTCTCACAACCTTCAGGCAATCCTACTTCTTGACATGGCAATCGAAACTCAACGACCTGGATATGTAGCCCGGATTCTATCCCACGTTCAATAACTTTTTGAAACCGGGCTGCGTTCATTGGTGTGGTGACAATAGTAACAGAAGCACCATGATGTGCCAACAATCTTGCGATATCTATCATGGGAATCATATGGCCCTGAGCAAGAAAAGGAAACAAAACGAAGTGAAGCTGGCTAGCTTGCGAAGCCATGGCTGAATATTTTTCTCACTGGTTTCTCTCCTGTTTTAGAGCCTCATCAAATAAAGCCGTGGATCACATTTTTCCACTTTGCTTCGGTAGTCTATTTGTCTGCTTGTTCTCACTTGTCAGTGGCCGAGCCAATGAAAAAATTGATTTATTAATGAGATAATTTGATTTACTTTTCTTAAAATGAAGAATATTTATTATTTTTTGTGAAAATCAAATTTTATATTAATATTCTGTCTACGTTAATGGAACTTATTTTTGTTTTTGTTTTTTTTTTTTTTTTTCCTTCTTACTGGGATAAATAATCCATCATCTATGATATTATTATTAGGATAGTGAATTGCACAAGCAATGAGCAATTAGATTAAAAAGGAACCACTAAAACAACAAAAAACCAAAATAAAATATCAGTCACTATTCAGAAAAGGAGACTCAAGCAGCCTAACCTAACCCTACCACTTGACTATCTTGTTTGCTTTCTCCATCAATGAAAGATGCTTAGAGATTTGGCTCACTGAAATTTCAAATCCCTTGTCTATTCTACATGGCAATTCATTGGCCTTAATGGAATTTATACTTTCAAAGCAATTCTAACTTTTATCTTTAAATCATCTAAACGGGGGAATCTTGGATATAGTAGTGAGTATATTATTTATGAGGGCTACTTCTCCCAACCCTATTGACACACTCCCCTTCTTATCCTCCCTCCCCAAATTACAAAAAACTTTCCCTCTTATAAATTAATACTCTTCATCTCCCCAAATCAACACACACACTTATATATATATATATATATATATATATATATATATATATATATTATAAAACACAATGGTGTGGGAGGAAAGAGAATGCAACCAATGGTTAGAATTAAGAGAGATAATGTATCCAAATGCTATCTTTATGTGGCATAATTGGCGGCTCAGATCATTTCATTATAATCTAATGGCTGATAAAGAATCCTTCCATTATAAAATCTCTATAAAAATGGAAAATGAAAACTACCAAATAAATTAAAGAATAAAATCATTTATTAAAGGAAAATGAAAACTACCAAATAAATTAAAGAATAAAATCATTTCATTAAAAAATAAAATCATTTCATTATAAACAAATTAAATAACAGAATCTCAATCTCTGTGTAAATTATGTAACACCGTGCCGTAGGCACGGGCACACACTAGTATATATTATAAAGCACGATGGTGTGGGAGAAAAGAGAAGGCAACCAATGGTTGGGATTAAGAGAGATAATGTATCCAAAAGCTATCTTTATGTGGCTTAATTGGCGGCTCAGATCATTTCATTATAATCTAATGGCTGATAAAGAATCCTTCCATTATAGAATCTCTATAAAAGTGGAAAATGAAAACTACCAAATAAATTAATGAATAAAATCATTTATTATTGAATAAAATCATTTCATTATAAACAAATTAAATAATAGAATCTTAATCTTTTCATAAATTCTGTAACACCGTGTCATAGGCACAGACACACACTAGTATATATATATATATATATATATATATATATATATTAATTTACAAATAACATATATACTTATTTTATTTTATTAATTACTTTTTTATTTTTTAAAATTTTAAAAGTAAATAAAAGTGAATAGACAATGGGGTATTATGGGAAAGAAAATTGAAGAGAGATAATAAATGGGATAAATAAATAATGTTAGATAAATTAATTTTTTTTATTATATAGAAGTAGTGTTAAATAAATTAAAAAATAATAAAAAAAATTAAATGAATAAATGAATTCAAAATAAATAATAAGAAATTTGTAATATTTATTAAACAAATTAAAAAGAATAGATATATAAAGAGCAAAAAAAATATAAATTTAACAAAAATAAATAAATAAATTTATAAAATATAAATATTTAATTAATAAAATAATATAAGTATAGTATTTATAGATTAATACATATATATAATTAATTTTGGATAAAAGGATAAAAATGTAATTTGAAAAGGGGACAAAGGAGAAGGATTTGGGAGAAGTAATTATCATCATGTTGCATCCGTCGGATAAAATCATATTACGGGGTGCGTTTCTTATAAAAACTTGAGGCAGTCGACGATTTTACCTGTTCCACTTAAGTTCGAATCGGGTTACAATATTTCAAAAGAAAAAAAACGCAGAGACATAATACTGTCTACATGACGAAATGCAATACGGAATCACACATAATTAAAATTTCTTTATTGGCTGTATTATTTGCATGTATCGTCTTCTTGAAGGAAGTTTTAACTCATCTTTTTCCATTTCGTTAATGGAATGCACCATTAACTTCTCAGCATATTCTCTTATATTTGAGAAATCCACAAGGCAAAATACGGATCCAAATTCAAATCCACATTAAATTTTATGGATCCAGATCTATATTTTTTTTATACAGATCCGAATACACATCAAGTTTTATAGATTCAGATCCTTATATTTTTATGCGAATCCAAATGCATGTATTATTCATGAAAATCCTAGATATCTGAATCCGTAAAAAAAAAACAATTTTTTTTCAAATTATTTAATTTTAAATAATTAAAATAAAATAACATACATATCTAAACAATAGCAATTTAATATCTAAAATAACATTTACAATTCAAAATCCATCTAAAATAATCTAAATATAAATATAAAATTATAATAAAATCATAACAAAAAATAATATTTTACCATTTTTTTTTTAATTTTATATCCAAATATCTAGATTCACTTGAATCATCCATATCCGTATGGATCTGTATTTTTATTAATACGGATGGCCCAAATCCGAATAAAATTGACATATCTATCCCCAGATCAAGAAAGCGAGAGAAATATAAAATATAAATATCCACAGGATTCAAAATCTTTGAATATCACATCTTCGTTACCAATTTTCCCCACTTTTTCTATTGTAGATGAGAAAGCTGACCAACTTGTTCATTCTCAAGTCAAATTTATAATTAATTGGAACAAACAATTTACATGTAGTGGTTGAGCAACAAACAAGTACATTTAACTTCAATGAACATGTGCAATTTGCACAGGGTGACGTTTAGGTCATCCTGTAAGTTCCTCCATCAAGCCCTGTTGATCAAGGAAAACACTGAATAGTGTTACAAGGAATGCAAATGTTTTTAACACCCACAACTGAAAGACGATTTGAGAAACAAAATAGAGAGGAACCCCACCCGTGAGATGTATGGTTCTGCATCAGTTCGTTTAAGAAAGTGCATCGAGTGGCGAGAAAAATTGGCTGCCTTGTCACTTACTACTATTCCATCACCAAGATCATCCAGGACTCTCACCTTGATGTAGGGGTCTTTGGGTGGCACCATGTCCTTTGCAAGAACAAGAACATTAGCTTTAAAAGTCAACTGGTTCAAGACAAAATCTGGTTAATTGGTTCAAGAAGTTTTGTCAAGTTACATGAGGAGACTAACTAGAAATTGGATATCCAACAACTAATCACCAGCTTTAAATTAACAACATTTTCCACATAGGTAACAATTATCTTCAAAAATGACTAAATAACATAATGTTCCTTCAATTAGCACGTATGCTTCTTTTTCCTCTGCAAGCATTTCACTTCATTACTTTTTCTTCTAACAAGTGACATTATCATATGGTTCTAACAGCAAAAAGTTATTCCCAAACCCCTCAAACTTTTTATCTGATCTGATTGATAGATATTTTTTTGTCATTAGTAGCCAACACACGAGACTTTCTGAGCCATTTTGATGACTTTCCTATAGCATCCATCAGAACAACTAAATATCAAGATCAGGACTTCTACACCCTAATAATCAGAAAGTTTAGTTCATATGAGAGATAGAGACAAAAAAAAGTTACCACATTCAAGTTAAGATCCATTTTCGACATGTATGATTCCAGTGCTGCAGAATGTCTCTTAAAATAGTCTTTTTCCAAGTGGTTGAGTTTTTCTTGAATTTCTTCAGGCAGTTCAAAAAGCCTAAGCCCAACAGTCCATGCCAAATTCTGTATCATTTCTGCTCGGTTGTACCTGAATGACCATAATAAACCACGAGGCAGAGTCACTGTCAAATTATAATGACAAACCTCTAATTAAACATTCAAACTAGTCAGAAGCAGCTTGCTTAAGGAAATGCCAACGCAGCATTGAACAAACACTTACACATAAGCCATTAGGCAGCGTTTATTCCGAATCAGAGAAAGGTGGTTGATAAGTGCTCCATAGTGGTCCGCATTTCTAGTTGTTTGAAAATCCAATCCTTCTTCCTGCATTTTCCTATCATAAGAGAACAAATATACAAAGTATGAAAAAGGTGCACAATTACTCTATGCATGTGCAGAGGCCCCGAGGTTTTATGATCTGTTGGAAATAGCAATGCTCACCGTATCAAGGACTGAAGTGCAAGGAAATTTTCACTACATTCTTTAATTACTTCATTTAACAGCTCATCCTGCAACATCACATAACAAAGATCAAATTAAAGTTTTAGCATTAACAAACCAAAGTACCGTTCAAACAGGAAATATACACAGCAAAATTTAATTCTATCACATAAGGAGAGACAAAGGATTATCCAAAATAACATAAGCTAGATGCATTGGAGAATATGTGAATCTTATAAGTTATAACATAGAAAATTTATTTATTTTTCATCATAAATAACTGGCATAATTCACGCATTAATAGGGAGAGCATACTAGTGCTACCATAAACTCTAAAAATTAAAGTCGGCCATGCAATTCGTATTTTAATTTTTTTTTTTTTTCAAATTCCTTGTTTACCGTTATGCTCAAACCTCTTGTACTATCCCAAATAGATTTTACCAATTAAACTAACTAACACGAGAACGACTCTGATTCAAATATTTAATCAATTTTGTGCTAAAACAGAAATCAAGAAGCAAAGAACATGAATAAATAGACTTTACATTGAAAGGCGTGAGCTGCCCTTTTTCGGTGCTCGCAAGTTCTTTCACCAGACGGCAACCCAACCTTCCGTGCATATTTTCCTTTCACGATCCTGCATTCATTCACGCATTTCATCAAACATGTTACATGCACAAAAGCAAACTAATAATAAAATTTGATAAATACCTGATTTAGCCGTTTGCCGAGCCAGAAAGAGTGAAAAATTGAAGGAAAGTGGGCAGATGCAGTGGTTAGTAACTAAATGTAATCTAAATTCTAAAGACAGGTTATAGGGTTTTGGCGGGCAAGTTTTTTAAGGTTTTTAATTTACCGCTCAATTTTTTTGGGTCTAGATTGTCGGGGTCATGTCAAGACGATGCGTTTAAGTAACACGTGGCAACGAACCACTGCACTGTAATGACCCATCTGCTGAAATTTCTAAATTTTATATGTATAAATAGACCCGGCCGGCGGTTCGGTTCCGAAATGGTTCGGTTCCGGTTCGGAATCGAACCGAACCGGCCGGTTTCCGATTCCACAAGTGTGGAACCGGAACACCGAACCGAACCGGAACCGGAACCGAACGGTTCGGTTCCGATTCCGTTCGGTTCACAGATTTTTTTTTTTTTTTTAAATTAATTAAAATAAATGAGATTAATTTTATAAATAAAAAAAATTTATTACATTGAAGAGTTTGAGCTTAAATTTTTAAAAATTTAAGTTGTCTACGTATCCTCCAATGGTGAGAGGAATGAAAGCTCGCGTAGTTCCATTTGACATTATGTTCTCAGATGAGCTTGTCATTTTTCGTTTGAGAAATTAGGAAGAAAAATAAGAAAATTGAATAATTGCGATGCGAATGATAACAATTAACAACTAAATAAATTGAGATTGAGAATAAGAATATAAGATTATAAGAGAATTGTATTGAAGTAAGATTGAGAATAAGAGAATTATAGAAAATAAGAGAGTTGAGAATTTGGTGTGATGAAATTATGAAAAATGAATCCTATTTATAGAATTTTAGAATTTTTTTGATACCAAAAATGTCCCTAAATAATCGTTTTATTACCGTTATTAGGGGTACATTAGTAATTTATATTTTATATAATAAATATAATTTTTTTTTTATTTGGGCAGGGAGCCGAGCCCCCGCCGTTGGGGGCGTAGGGCGGTTCCACCGGTCCCCTTCCGATTCAGAACCGGAACCGGAACCTTCCGGTTCCAACCGGTTCGGTTCCGGTCCGAACCGGAATCTTGGCCGGGTCTATGTATATATAGTAAAATACCATATAGCTACCTATATTTTATCTTATCACACCTTCTTCATTATTTCAAAATTCCTTCGCAAAATATGACAAAAGTAAAATTTTCTTATTATATTACAAAATGACCCATCTTCTTTTATCTATCTTAATTTACCCTTCTATTATGTTCAAAAAAATCACCCTTTCATTTTAAGTTGTTATTAATTTTAAAAATTTAATTGTTGCTAATGGAAAGTTAGTTGTTCACATATATTTTCTCGAACACTAATTGGCTCTTGAAAAAAATAAAAATGAAAGAGAGTAAAAAAAACTTAGAAATTCATTTTAACTTTGCCGCCACCATAGTGCTTATGGTGACGACAAGTGTAAGGACGGATGTGAAACCCCTAAAGTCATATTATTACCCCCCGCGAAGCGAAAATGGATCTAACCTATGAATACAGAGCATAGGTGTATTTTTAAATAATTTAAAGGAATACTATATTTCGTTATGAGTCCATAAGAAAATAAAACAGGGATAAATCGTTATGAGCACGTTCGGGCGTTGCGACGCGCAAGTGCAAGAGCATCAGCTCTCGGCGCGTCGCGAGATTCATGATTGGGCGTCACGACGCCCAAGTACGCAGGGCTGCGCGCCGCGACGCTTTCAGGCTGAAAATGTTGACATATAGCAACTTGAATTAGAATTCAATCCAAAACTATTCCAATTTTCTTCAAACATTTCCATACACCCAAAACCAACATACAACACATGTTATAGAAGAAAATCATATTTATCAAAAACATCAAATGTTTTACAAAACATAAATGTATTCTAAATACATATATGCATAAGTTTGAATCTAAAATACAAACCAAACAAGAATCCCACAAAGAAGCAACCCATGAATAATTCTAGGTCATTCAAAGGTGGTCAAATAATTCTAGAATGATAGTCATAGCTCCAGACTTTCATCTATAGTTCTAAACTCTAATTTTGTATTCTATGTCAAACATACACAAATTTGACTTGATCACAAGTATATGGTGTTTATACTTCCAAAAAATCTAAACACAAATATATAACCATGTTTCAACCTTTTAAGTCATGATATTATGCATCAAATATATAATACATCATAATATATTTCATTAATGATCTCAAATCATTAATAAAAACATAACTTATTAGAGAAAATTAAAACTTCCCTGGGAAGCTTAGATGTAAGATTAAATTTTCTAAGAAAAATTGTAGAGAACTTCTAAAACTTCTCTCACACTTGTTTTCTCTTAGTTGAAACTTAATCAATAGAATTGCATAAGCTTAGCTTTAATAATCAAGTTTTGAATTCTTAATTAATAAAAATTATAATTAACTTTTAGGTGGACTTAATCCAATTTATCTAAATATGCATATTAAGTGTAATCTAATCAACTTTATTTAACCAAATGATTAATCTAATTAAATCAAGTCAAAGTCTAACCACTTGATTAATCCAATTAAATCAAGTAAATACGTCTATTAATGCAGAATTTGTAATTACCAAAATATCCTCCAATTATAGAGATATTTATGAAATTATAATAAAGCCCATGTGTAATTATAAATTTGGATTAATTCAATTAATCTCAATTGTTCTAGTAAATAATTCATATTATCAAATAATATTTTAATTACTTTGATTGATAATTATAATATCAAATATTATTTATTATCAAACATAATCAGTTACCTGAGTGCTCAACGAGTACACTTCATATTGTGAGACTATCTAAGTTCAGACACGTTCATCTATGAGCGTAACTTATATGTACGCAATTCGGTCAAGTTTCCAAGGCGCCTATATCATATTGTCGACATGTCCACAATTCTTTACAACTAATCAAAGCACCATTTCTAATATATATGTGATCAACCCTAGGTGATTGGCTTCGGCCAAAGTCTTAAGAATCGTGACTCACTAATATGTATACCTTAACCCCGTATAATACACATAGGAGCCGACAGATCCTATCTTCATACACATTTGATTAACAAGTGCATCAGTCCACACCCAACAAACATCTAGCGGTCAGACCATTAAAGGTTTTTGATATATATGGCATCAATGTGTGGAAAATCACACACAAAATCAATGTTATCCAATAGTCAAAGGATCTGCTACTCGACTTGAAGAGATTTCTATTGACGGTTGTGTGTACTTCCAACTATTATGAATAACATGTGAGTCATTCAGTATTCACTCTAATAAATACCTACATGTCTATACAAGCTTCCCTGGTTCATTGTACATTGAGATAGACCATTGGAACATCAATTCCAATATATGACAATGTTGGGGTTTCGGGCGATGGGCGTAGCGGAAGCGCGGTTCGGACGAAATCGTAATTTAAAACTTTTTCAAATTACCGAATAAATTATTCAATATCTAATATGAATAATTTATTCATATTTCACCTAAACCTATTTATTCAATATCAAATATTAACATAAATAAGGTTGAAACGTCGCAAAACTTTTACGAAAATCGTTTTTCCGTAAAATGACGTAAAACACATTTTCGACTGAACCGACCACCCAACACTTATAGAGACTGCCCAGGTCAGCCCCAATAGTGTCAGGGCAGTTCATAGGCTGCCCGAACAGTGACAGATTCACTGTTTGGGCAGCCATCACCCGATTGACTCAAAAGTCACCCGGTAACTTCACTAAGTCAAATCCTTTCTATAACCGTTAACATCCAATGTTACACACCAAATAATAAAACAATTTCATTACTCAGGACCGTAGAAAAGATATTCTATCAAACAAAATACAATATTCCATTAAATGGAATAAATGATAAACCTTTGACTCGTACCTCCGAGGCACAAGTACTTTCAATTATATAACCATTATACAAAAGAAAGTCTCAAATCTCAAACTTTTCAAGATTCGAATTTTCTACCTATACATATCATATATGTAATTGTAGAAACAAATGGAACCTTAATTAAAGAGATGAATTAGTGTTACTGGAGCATAATCCCAAGAGTATTGAAAACTAATTCGGTAACACTCAATATCAACGAATCAAATCATATAAGATTCGATAACTCCCACTGACCAATTCCATCAAAATGGAATCGCAAAAGTTTAATATTGAGTAAGAATCACATTCATTAAATAACTTTAGAACTAATAGCCTTAAATTCATGTGTTTGATCATATCAAACATCTTCGAACAATTCAAAGACTCACGATGAATTTTAAAGATATAGTTTTCAACACTACAAATAGAATATTCTTGAACCATTCAAAATATTCTATCTGCGTTTCATCAGAAACATATTGAAAGTTCTCGAACAATTCAAGACGTTCAACATGTTCTCTATTAGAAATACGTAACTAAGTCATGACAAATCATTAACTGAGTTATGAAGCGAAGAAAATTATCTAAGGCAATTTCTAATCCATTAAACTACATAAATCTGGTGGTCCAATGACGATCATTGGTTAAATGAGATTTAATCACATCCTGAACACAATATTCATTAAATGGATAAGGATATATGGTGTGATCTCGTATCAGACCATCATTTACCATACAGAATAAACATCTAATGCTTTTATGATAAAATCTCATAAAGCACAGTTCTAAGTTATTTATTTAACCGAATATTTTTCTTAATGTTTATCCTTTCATTAATGACACTACTAGTCATATTAAAATACGTAACAACTGTTTATACAGAACAAGTAACTATCCAATAGTCACAAGTTCTGATATCAAATATCAAAATAGTTATTAAACATTATTTTAAATAACTAGACGAGAGATCTGGTATCCAATACCTACAGTTGTCGTATTGTGAGAATCGATATTCTGTATACACAACTATACACATCTCCTTTCTTAATTATAATTTGCGTTCCATTATTCACAACGATTGCAAATAACTGATTAGCAAACTGTGTCAGACACATGACTTCTCAAAGTCACTAAAGCCAAAAAACGTCATTATAAGATAAACAAATACTAAATTGGTTTTCTTAATGCCAGTCAAGAATCTCGAGACATTAACTATTCAAGTCAATTATTACTGCATAAGAAATAATTCTTTCTAGAATAATATTCTAAACATATATCTATTTAGATTACCTATCGTGACTTAGTAACTAAGTCACAAACCATCTTTATTTTTCAAGAAAATCGAAACAACAGTTCCCGATGGTTTTAAACTAATCTAACAATATCTAAGTCTACTGTCTTTCTAGAACATATTCTAGAACTTCGCAACCATAAGTAAAATCAGAAAACCTATTCAAGTAATAAGCATGCAGTGGATTATAAGTATAATTCTATAAACAATATAGAATAAAAGGAAAAAGAAAGCAGTAAATTCCATAAAATTACGCACTGTCTCAGTTATGAATTTTTAACCCAACAGTGTCTCCCACTACTTTACGTAATACCGTAATCTGTAACGGACAACGGGAATTCGATAATTAAATCAAATTCCATAGTGAGAGTAGGATCCCATGAATATATTTCGACTCACAACTTTGGCACGATTTCGACTACGTATATTCATTAGGTAGACAACTCATTGTCAATCACTCACCAGTGACTCCTGATTTTGGTCATGACCGTTTCTCGTTATGACAACTTTGGCACGTTCACAAGGAGGCGTATCAAGGCTTCACTTGTCAATGACAAACTCAAGCTACCGATGTAGCCCTGACAGCTTTGGCACGTTCAGGATTTCCACTTTCACTTGAATTTGTCTAGTATCAATATACAATCGGTATGGATAAAATCTCATAACCTATACCCTCACAGCTTTGGCACGATCTCAGATGTAGTTATAGAAAGATACACATAAACCGTACTGACAAGACAGACCAAGAAACATGTATCCAATACACGTTACTTTAACAGCCTTATTTCTAAACGAGGATTTTCCTCATGAAGCTATACTCTACATCAAATGCAGAATTTTAATCTAAATCATTTTCTAAACAATTCAATTCTACCTATAGAAAACATAACTTAATTTAACGATTAAATTTCCGTTACATTTCTGTTAGCGTAGAACCGAAAAGTCAAGAAATATATATAGATTAAATGCATGTGTGAACATTAAAATTGGATTAAATATCATGATTAATGTAATGGATGAAGCATCAGACTTGCTCTGATATCATTTTTGTTGGGGTTTTGGGCGATGGGCGCAGCGGAAGTGCGGTTCGGGCGAAATCGTAATTTAAAACATTTTCAAATTACCGAATAAATTATTCAATCTCTAATATGAATAATTTCTTCATATTTCACCTAAACCTATTTATTCAATATCAAATATTAACATAAATAAGGTTGAAACGTCGCGAAACTTTTACGAAAACCATTTTTCCGCAACAATGACGCAAAATACGTTTTCGACTGAACTGACCACCCAACACATATGGGGACTGCCCAGGTCAGACCCAATAGTGTCAGGGCAGTTCATATGCCGCCTGAACAGTGATGGATTCACTGTTTGGGCATCCATCACCTGGTTGACTCAAAGGTCACCCGGTAACGTTGTTTTTAGCCGTTTTCGCTTATTTCAACTCCAAAACACTTTCCGGAAATTGTTCCAACTCCCAAAACACATAAATTACATTCATACGACATCAAATTCATCACAAAATTTCAAATTTTAACAGATCTGATCAGGAAACCGAAAATTGCCAAAAAAAAAAAACATGCTATAAATCCAATTTTTCAAGATTAATCTAATTAATCATAACACAAACTCAAGTCACCATATATGAATCACCCAAGAATAATTATAGGCATTACAAGAGTGGTCATAACACTCTATAATGACAACAAATCATCAAAAGATAAAATTGGCCTAATATTACAATAATATCTACCAAAATACTTCACACATGCTTCATGGCATTCCAATTCAACCACCACATCTGAAAGCACCAAAATTTAAGAAACTAGGGAATTCTAGAACCATTCTAAGAATTCAAGAAAACATGAAACTAAATTTTAAGCTTAGGGTTAAGTAGATTACCTTTAATCCCTTGAAATCCCAAACTTTTTCTTGAATTTTCCTTTATTTTCTTCATGGTTTGATCAAACAAACCCCAAGGCTTTTTCTTTGTGTATGTTCGGCAATGGTGGTTCAAAGGATGAAGAAAACAAATTTTCCCCTTTTTAAATTGTTATTGCCGACATTGTGGGGGTATTTTTGTCCATTTGTATATTTTAATTTCATTAAATTAAAATAATAATAAGATAAGCTTTAATATTGACAAATCAAATTTGGACAAATTTAGCTTAATAAATTCATGTCATATAAACCAATAATAATTGGACAAAAAATCATAAAATTTATGAAAAAGATTAATTAATTAATCATTTAAATATTTAACAATTAAATAATCAATTAATATAATTATTATTATATATTTTTTTTATTTACAATAAATAACAAATACATATATTTATGGCATGTGTCAAAATCTCATTTGGCAAATAATTAATGTGTATCTAATCGTATTATGTATCAAATACAAATACACAATAATTATTATCGGACAAAATCCCCTAATGCATGTGTTATCGTTTAACCGATTAAACGATTTGAATTAACTCATTTAATCCGGTGAAGTATTATGAATAATCCGTATTATTCATATCGCGTTGCCCAAGTGCTCAACGAGTACACTTTATATTGTGGGACTCTCTAAGTTTAGGTTTATCCGTCACGAAATCCAATTTCGTGTCCATAATCCACCCACTCATGGATTATGACGACCACAAATAATCTTGCTAAACTATGCAAGCCGAGGTCATTACATACGTATAATCTCTCCGTCAAAGGCTATCTGTATTATACCTGGGATATAGATGAGAACGTCAAATCCGTTTGGTATAATACAGTCGACTTTCAATTTACGATCTCTAAATAACACTCGGAACTGATTTTCGAAGTTATACCACGACCATGGATTTACTAGATCGTAAACACGTGAGGATGCATATGCCTTGTACACAGGACTGACGGATCCTATCTTGATACGCACTGGATATCATTAGCATCAGTCCATACCCAACTAACAGGCGGATGTCTGATCATGAATAGATCGTTGATGTGACTGCCATCAAAGTGTGAATGATAACTCATATATCCCACTGTAGTATCTCAAGTCAAAGGACCACTATGCTCGCTCAACTCGTGAAGCTTCCTATTGACGTTGGTGTACCATATATTAGGAAATCTTCAGTGAGTCGTTTAGTGTCTTATCAAATAAACACCTACATGTCTATACGAGTCTCCCGAGACTCATTGTTCACTGGGATAAACCATCGGACCAAGTCACGATATACGACATGTACTGGTCTCAGTGGATTTTACTAACCGACCCGTGTTAGTAAATCTTGACCATGAACTTTATTTAAGGATATACATCTAATAGTGCGCTTCCCAATATCAATTATAAACTACATCGTAACTGCGCACTATATTGTAAATCATAGGGTCTTTGTCTAATATACACGTATCACTAAACTAGATTTAGTTTCGATCTAATCATAATCAGATATCTAATCGTAATTAGATCGAATAAGTGTATAAAAGACAATGGTGCTACCATTAAATTAGTAATATTATGAAAATTGGAATTGCTCGTATTTATGAATCGGACATAAATACGATCTGGATTGGCACTCCGAGCACCAACCCTAACAGACAAGTGCTAGTCTTCTAGGTTATAGGAATCCGACCATATTCCAAAACCAACGACTAGGAATATATAATTTAAAAAATTTATAATAGTAATATTATCCCAATGACAGACCACCCAATATCCAGTATTACTACGTGACTATTCTAAGGTTGGTGTCATTCTCAACATATAAATATATATATGTATATCTATTAAAATAATATGCACTAAGAGATAATGACACAATAATTACCATTAGATAACGTATTTAGTTACGACATATATCTGGTCAATGAATGGTAATGGGAAATGATCATTCCGTGTTGTTTTGTTCAGCTTCCTGTAGTCCATGCATACTCTCCATCCAGTCACTGTCCTTGTTGGAATCAGCTCGTTCTTTTCATTGGTGACTACAGTCATTCCTCATTTCTTGGGTAAATATTGCATAGGACTCACCCAAGAGCTGTCAGAGATGGGGTAAATGATGCCAACATCCAACCATTTAATGATTTCTTTCTTTACAACTTCCTTCATGATTGGATCCAGTCTTCTTTGATGCTCCACTATGGCTTTGTACTCATCGTTCATCAAGATTTTGTGCATGCAAAATGATGGACTAAAGCCTCGAATGTCTGTTATAGTTCATCCAATAGCTCTATTGTGCTCACGTAACACTCTCAACAACTTATCTTCCAGCATCCATGTTAGCGATGAAGAAATAATCACAGGTAAATCAGAAGAGTTTTCCAAGTATGCATACCTGAGATGGCTCGGAAGTGGCTTTCATTCCAACTGCGGTGGTTCTTCAATCGAGGGCTTGATTCGCTCCTTTTTCGGTAATTCCAGGCTTTCCACTTGTGGTGTCGATCTGAAACGAGAGGCTGTATCAAGATAGGTGGTACATTCGAGAATCTCATCATCTAATTCTTTGTCAGTCATTTTGATGTTGCATGCTTCAAGGTTGTCAGTGGAAAGTTGCATTACATCTGTGTTCTAGATGATATTATCTATTACATCAAGTCTGAAATATTCCTCCTCTCGTTCATCATTTGGAAATTTCATGGCTTTGAAAACATTGAATGTTACTTCTTGCTCTTGCACCCTCATGGTTAGTTCACCTTTTTGTACATCAATAATGGTTCAACCTGTAGCCAAGAATGGTCTCCCAAGGATGATGGGTACGTCTTTGTCTTCCTCAATGACAAGGATAATGAAATCTATTGGGAAAATGAATTTGTCGACTTTGACCAGTACATTTTCCACTACACCTCTCGGAAATGTGAGTGATCTGTCAGCAAGTTGCAGAGTGACTGAGGTGGGCTTTGCTTCTCCAAGCTGTAATTTCCTGTAAATAGATAAATACATCAAGTTAATACTAGCACCTAAATCACACAAACCATTACCGAATTAATGTTCTCTTATGGTGCAAGGGATTGTGAAACTGACATGATCCTTCAATTTTAGGGGGAGCTTCCTCTAAATGATGGCACTGTATTCTTCTGTCAGTGCTACCGTCTCGTAATCTCTCAATCCTCGCTTTCGTGGCAGAATATCTTTCATGAATTTAACATAACTGGGCATCTGTTCCAACGCTTCTACAAATGGAATATTGATATGCAGCTTTTTGAAGATCTCCAAGAATCGAGCAAATTGCTTGTCCAATTTGTGTTTCTGAAGATGCTGTGGAAAATATGGAGGTGAAGTAAATCTTTCTTGATTTTTTTCTTTTGCCTATTTTTCCTCCATTCGTGGATCCGATTCATTGCTTTATTTTGGAACATTCTCAGTAGATGCCTTGACTCCAACATCTTTGTTGATTTCAGTGCCGTTTTTCAACGTGATGGCTTGGCATTGCTCATGCCCTATGTTCTTTGTATTTGGATCTATGTTGCTAGGAAGGGTACATTGCGGTCTGTAACTCTGAGCATTGGCCAGTTGTCCCATTTGATTCTCCAGTGCCTTTATAGAAGCTGCTTGGCTTTGAAATATAACATCGTATTTGGCTTCTTGTTTTTTCAACATCTTTGCAATCAAATCTTCTATTCCTGGCTTCTTATCATACTTCTGGCTTTTATTTTGCTGTTGGAATCCTGGTGGTGGATTGTTCCTTTTCTCTGAAGTGTTGCTCCATGCGAAATTGTTATGATTCCTCCAACCTGGGTTGTGGGTATTGGAATATGGATTGTTCCCCTATCTATTAAAGAAGCAGACTTAGTTCACACTCTCATCATGTTGGTTATAAGATTCTGCCTCTGATGTTCCTCCATATGGTGAACTTATGGATCCATCATTAACCTGCATGCTAAGAGTTTCCAAGCATTTGCATATCTGATCCAGCTTGGCATTCACAGCTGTGTTGGCTCCTACTTCGTGGATTCCTGATATTCGATGGATCACGCTCCTCTCTGTTGGCCACAATGAATTATTGTTGGCCATTTCTTCAATTAAGTCACAGGCCTGATCTTCTCATTTTTCCATTAATGATCCTGCAGCAGTAGCATCTATTGTGGTTCTCATTAGTCCAGAAAGCCCATTGTAGAAGGTTTGGACTTGAAGCCACTTTGCAATTCATGGTGAGGACATTTTCAGAGTAATTTTTTGTATTTTTCCCATGCTTCGCATAGGGATTCTGAGTCATGTTGGACAAAAGATGTGATGTCATTCCTCAAATTTGTTGTTCTGGCTGGGGGGAATTTTTTGCATGGAATTTGGTGGCAAGTTTTTTCTAAGTTGCGATGGAACCTGCTGGTAGTGAATGGAGCCCAGCCTTAGCTCTTTCTTTCAAGGAATATGGGAACACACGCAGACGCACTGCTTCTTCTGCTGCTCGGTTGTAATTGAATGTGTAACAAACTTCCAGGAAGTTGCTGATGTGGGCATTGGGATCTTCAGTTGCACTTCCTCCAAACTGAATTGATTGTTGTATCTGAATGCATATTTTGATGTCACGCGTATTTGTAGGTAAATGAGGAAGTACAATGCATGATATGAAGTCGTCAACTACCAGAATTATTCTGTCTCGAATGGGAATTGGTGGTGCAACTTCCAAAAGTTCAGGTTCTTGATTGTTCATGTTGATCAGTGCTTCTTGATTTTCTCATTTCCCTTCTCAACTGTCTGATAGTTCTTTCAATTTCTGGGTCAAGCGGACGGATTTGAAAGCTTCTGCTCCTTCTCATGTAGTGTTTGAGAACCTGAAACACAAGAAAACAAAAATAATAAGTAAAAACAAATAAAACACAAGTAAAGTATCTAACCCAAAAATTAATAGTAAAAGATAAATAAGCCTCTGGCAACGGCGCCAAAAACTTGATCGGTGAAATCACTCACGTTACGCAAACGCATGTATCGTTCAAGTAGTATAAAATGTATCGATCCCACGAGGACTTAATACCTATGATATTAATTTGTGAAGCTAAATTTCTACACGTATCTAATTTTTTCGATTGTTGGTTGGATGATGATTTTTTTTTATCTAAAACAAACAATAAATAAATCTAAGGTAGATTTTAATTTTTAAACAATGATATGAAAATATTCAGAGTTGTGAATCCTACCAATATCTTTCTAAAGATGAGTTGATTATTTTATGCTTGTGTGATATACTAGTTTATTAACCTGGAACACGAAAATATGTAAAAGCCTCTTCCGATGGTCTGATGCAAACATCCAAAGTATCCAATTAACTATATTCCTATGTTAATTAAGAAACTCTGAATTCATTAAGTTTAAGTTCCAATTATGGCTACCCACGCCCGACATGTATATTCATATCCTGGAAGGAAATCTCTAAAGTGAATGTGAGATCGTGAGCTATTAAGTATACAAGTAAACCTAAAATTCATTTTCCAAGTTTATTTTAAGTTTACCTAATCAATCTTATTAGTGGCCAATTAACAAGAAGCATTAAGAACTAGACTCAATAAATAAACCAAAACATCACACAAGACATAAGAAAAGTCAACTTATTGAATCATTGATATTGGTTTTCATCACAACTTTAGATAACGTATTTAGTTACGACACATATATAGGACTACTAAAGACATAACTAAATAAAATATCATGCAACTAATTGAAACTAAAAAGGTAAAAATTACAACAATGAAATAAAATGCTTGGGTTTGGGGATCCACTTTTATTATTTCAAATCTAGAAATCTCCCTTATTATAATATATAAATTTGTATTATATTACAACCGACTATATAGGCGGTATACTGATTAAGTCATATTTTAATTAATTCCAACCGACCATAAATACGGTATCCAATTACGTCAAGTTAAAATTAATTTAATTAAGTCTAACCGACCATAAAGGCGGTATCCAATTAAGTCAGGTTTTAAGATAATTTATATATTAAAAATAAGGGAGATTAATCTAAATTATAATAATAAAATTTTCACCTTCACTCCAGCAGAAAGAAGTTACTTACTCATGCTTTTAAGAAAAATAAACAAAATTTTATTACTTAAAATAAAAATTAAATACAAGAAAACTGAAATTTAACAAACAATATACTCTTTTCTTAATATTCTAAGAAATTCCCGAGAAGAAAGTATGAAGAATTCAAATAAAATCAGCCTCTATTAATAGGCTTCAAAATTGGGCCGCGTCGCGACGCGCGCTACAGTAGATGGCGGCTGTCGGAAAATCAATAATTGTGCTGAAGTCATGATGACGCGGTGATGATGTAAGTGATGACTCAAGTGATGACGCGGTGATGATGCTCTTTTAGACCTGATTTGATTCCAGTGAGTCCCGATATTTTATTTATCTACAAAATAACATAAAACACATCAAAATATTCACAATACCCGAGAAACTATACAAAATATTAAGTAAAATGGACGGTAAATTTTGATATATTTTCAGCTCATCAATCATGATATGAGAAAAGGAAACCACATTTTATACCTCCATGGTGGAGCTCGCTCTTCGAAGATTTCTGGGAATTCAAAGGAAATAAATATGGGGAAGAAGAATATATCAAAGAAAAACTCCAATAAGCGCAAATGTGCAAAACCGTAAATAACTCGTTACCAATGTCTACATTGTAAGAAGTATGGACACTGGAAGATTGACTGTCTGGAGCTGAAAGGAAAAGCGGGACCCTCATGTACGCTTTGTATTTTTTCAATTATTTACATCTCATTAGCCTTAGATGCAAATAGTGGATGGGTGTTAGACACAGGTAGTCTTACTCATATTTGTAACTCTCTGCAGGTAATGAGGGTAAGAAAAAGGCTGAATAAAAGAGAGATCCAGCTTAGAGTTAGCAATGGTGAGACATTGGATATGGTGTGATCCCTGATGAGCTGATGGATGCTTCTTATATTGGAAGCATAATGTATTGGAAGCATAATGTATGCAATGCTATGTACTAGACCTGACATCAGTTTCGGCGTCAGTGTGACCAGCCGAAATCAATATGATCCTAGTAATGATCATTGGACAGTCGTGAAACATATCCTGAAATATCTTAAAGGCACCAAGGATAAGTTTCTGATATATGGAGAAAATGAGCTACAAGTTTAGGGTTATATTGACTCCGACTTCCAGGGAGATCCATATGATAGAAAATATACATCATGATACATATTTACCCTTAACGGTGGTGTAATTAGTTGGCGTTGTTCAAAGCATGGCTCAACAGTTGATTCCACCATTGAGGCGAAATTTATAGCGGCTTCAGAAGCTGCTAAAGAAGCTGTTTGGATTAGAAATTTTATCACAGAACTTGGCATTGTGCTTAGTAGTACGGATTCGATCCCATTATACTGTGATAATAATGGAGCCATCGCACAGGCTAAGGAGCAGAAGGCGCATTCCAAGTCTAAACACGTGGAAAGGAAATACCGCGTAATTAGAGAGATAATTGAATGAAAAGACATAGTGGTCTTGAAGGTTCAAGGATAAGACAACATAGCAGACCCGCTTACAAAGGCCTTACCTCCTAAGTTATTCGATAAACATATGGAGGAGATGGGACTATGGTACTATCCAGATTGGCACTAAGCAATTAGGGTTTGAAGGAGTTGGTGCTTGGAGTGCCAATCCGAATTGTACATTTTATTATTTATTAATAAAATAAATATATTTTTCATTTCATACCTTATTAATGGTATTGTCATTATGCGTATTAGATTGATGTATAGATATGCTAAGAATGACATCAACCTTAGAATAATTTTGACATTAGGTGTAAACTATTCTTAAAGTAAATATTCATAGTTATTGGTTTTGGAATACGGTCGAATTCCTATAACTTATAAGACTAGCACATGTCGTATATTAGAATTGGAGTTCCAATGGTTTAACGCGATGTACCATGAGTTTTGGAAACTCGTATAAACATGTGGGTATTCGTTGGAGCAAATACTGAATGACTCACATGTGATTCCTAAAACTAACATCTATGAATATATATACTTTAAGAATAATTTACAATAGTAATACTTATCCCATTGTCGGACCACCTAGTGTCCAGTATTACTACAAGACTATTTTAAAGTCGATGTCATTTTTAACATATCTATACATCAATCTAATACGCATAATGATAATACCATTAATAATATATGAAATGAAAAGTAGTTATTTTATTAATAAATAATAATATGTACAATTCAGATTAGCACTCCAAGCACTAACTCAAACAAACTCCCACTTGCTTAGTGTCAATTTAGATGGTACCGCAGTCACATGTTTATCAAATAACTTAGGAGGTAAGGACTTTGTAAGCGGGTCTGCTATGTTGTCTAGTCCTTGAACCTTCCAGACCACTATGTCTTTTCATTCAATTATCTCTCTAATTACGCTGTATTTTCTTTCCATGTGCTTAGAATATGAATGCGCTCCTGGCTCATTAGCATGTGCAATGACTCCGCTATTATCACAGTACAATTGGATCGAATCCGTAATACTAGGCACAACTCCAAGCTTTGTGATAAAATTTATAATCCATACAGCTTCTTCAGTAGCTTCTGAAGCCGCTATAAATTCCACCTCAGTGGTGGAATCAGCTATTGAGCATTGTTTTGAATATCGCCAACTAACCGCACCACCGTTAAGGGTAAACACGTAACCTGAATTAGATTTTCTATCATCTGGATCTCCCTGGAAGTTGGAGCCTGTATAACCCTTAACTTGTAGCTCATATTCTCCATATATGAGAAACTTATCCCTAGTACCCTTAAGATATTTCAGGAAGTTCAACTAAGTCATAGACTTGATTGTCATGCATAGAATCCATCTCAGATTTCATGGCTTTTTGTCATTTTCCCGAATCGATATCCAATATCGCTTCCTTATACATAGTCGGATCTATTTCCTCCAAGATGAGAACATCAAAACTCATTTCAGATGTTAAAAAAAATCTCTCATGAGGCTTTAATATTCTATTCGACTTACGTAGATCATGTGTTGTAGATCCTTCACCCAATTGGATCTCTGGTTCCATCTCAGGTTCCTTATTGTTGGGATCAAACTCATCAAGTTCAATCTTTCTGCAATTCCCACTTTCTCTCAAAAATTCATTTTCAAGAAAAGTGGCAAAAGGAACAACAAATACATTTCGTTGCTCAGAATCGTAGAATTGATATCCCATGGAATTATCAGGATATCCAATGAACCTACATTTATACCATTGGGTGCTAATTTATCCCGCTGTGCAACTCTGATATATGCATGACAACCCTAAAACTTTAAATACCTAGACTTGGATTTCTACCGAACCATATCTGATAGGGGTTCGTAGAAACAGCTTTTGATGGAACCATTTTAAGTATGTGGGCAGCAGTAAGTAATGCATATCCCTAAAGGTAATAAGGAATATTTGTATAGCTCATCATTGTTCGCACCATATCCAATAAAGTACGATTTCTACGCTCAGACACACCATTGTGTTGAGGTATTCCTGGTGGGCTACATTAGGCGAGATTTTCATTCTCCTTTAAATAACTTATGATTTCTTCACTCATGTATTCACCGTCTCGATCTGATCTAAGGCACTTGATGAATTTACTGGTTTATTTTTCTACTTCGTTTCGAAATATTTTAAACTTGTCAAATGTTTTCGACTTATATTTCATCAAATAGACATATTCATATATAGGTTTGTCATTTGTGAAAGTCACAAAGTATGTTGAACCATCATGAGTGATGAGCGGAAAATATATCAATATTTACCGCCCCTTTAACTTAATATTTTATTTAGTTTCTCGGGTTTAATGAACTTTTTGATGTGTTTTAGTTTATTTTGCAGATAAAATAATATCGGGTCTTAATGAAATCATTTAGGACGAAATGTGGATCAAATAAGGGCAATTATTGGACTTGATATATTAATTTTGGAGATTGGAAACTTGAAAGGGCGTTTTTGACGAAGTGCAGTTTTGGAAATTCCAGTTTTGCGCATCTGTCGTATTTTGGGCATAACTGTTTACTCAGATATCGGATTGAGCTGATTCAAGTTCCAGATTAAAGAAGACTCAAAGATCTACAACTTTGAAAGAGAACATATTCAAATTCTGATGATTTCATGACCGAAATTGATGAATCATCCAGAAGTGTGTGGAGTGTAATTATTAAAAGTCATTATCAATCATTTTCAAAGCAAAATATTAATTAATAAATAATTAATAAAAATTATCAAATCACCACCAAACAAGATAAGAAATTAGTGGAGCAATTATGGATTTGGTGGAGTAATTAGTGAGAAAGAAATAATGGATTGGTGGAGAATTTGATGGATGATTTGATGGTGGCAAAATTTTGCCTATAAATACCAAGCCATTTCATTTGTAAAATTCATACTTTCTTCTTTGAAATTCTTAAGAATAAATAAGAAGATTGTATCTAGTTTAGTTATTTACAGTTTTTAGTAATTAATTTTCATTCGCACTTTTCTTTTTTTTCTTTTTTTTACTTTCCGCAATTTACTTTTACGCACAACATTTTTTCTTTACTTTTGCAGTTTTTTTATTTTTTTTTTTCAAGCAATGAGGAGGTAATTCCCTTTGCTGGGGTGAAAGGTAAAGCTGTTATTATTACTATTTAGATTAATCTCCCTTAATTATAATATAAAACTATTTAAAACCTGACTTAAAAAGGGATACCGCTATATTGGTCAGTTGGTAATTAATTATTAATTTGACTTAATCAGGATACCGCCTATATGGCTGGTTAGTAATTATCACGCAAAGTTAATATATTATATTAAGGGAGATATCTAAAATAGTAGTAATAAAAGTTGATCCTCTAACCCCAGCATTCTCTTTTATTATACTTTTACTTATTTAATTTCAACAATTTACTTTCAGTAATTTATTTTTAATTTTTTTTACTTTTTACTTTTTACTTTTTACTTTTTACTTTATTTACTTTTCAGCAATTTACTTTTCAGTATTTAATTTCCAATTTACTTTATGTCTTTTATTTTATTTAAGTTTTTACTACCCGTAAATATGTGTAGTAACTAAGCCAGTTATCTGGGGTTGTAATGAATTTCAATATCACTGTTTTATAAGGGTTAGATTATAGGTTGGGTAATTTAAAGATTTATTTATTGAGTCTTAATCTTAATGCTTTTTTTAACTGGCCATTAATAAAATTGATTAGGTAAACTTAAAATGAACTAGACATAGGGATTTTAAGTTTAAGACCTTAGACTCAATAGCCCACGATCTTCCTTGAGGATAGATAACCCTTTAATAGATTTCCTTACATAGGAATATACCTGTCGGGCGGGGGTAGCCATAATTGGAACTCAAACTTAATGAATCCAGATAATTTGGTTGACATAGACATATGGTTCAATTGGGTTAAACTGGGTATTTGTGTCTGACCATCGACAGAGGCTCACACATAATTTAGTGTTCCAGGTTAATAATCAATCTAATTGCCCAACTTTAAGATAACCACTTCATCTTTAAAATGATATTGGAAGAAATCACAACCCTAGATAGTTTTTAATATTGAATTTTCTTAAAACCTATTTTCGACAACTTTATTTACTTATTTTTAAATTAGAATCGTCACCTTTTCAAATCAATCAAACAACCTGTTAGATACTAGTAATCATTTGACCTCATAAAATAATAGAAGAGATATTAAGTCCTCGTGGGATCGATACTTTTTATACTACTTGAACGATACGTGCGCTTGCGTTATACGTGTGTGTTTACGCCGGTCAAGTTTTTGGCGCCGTTGCCGGGGACTTATTTATCTTTTACTATTAGTTTAGGGGTTAGATACGTTACTTGTATCTAATTTTCTTTTTACTTATTGTTTTTATTTTCTTGTGTTTCAGGTTCTCAGAAACTTCATGAGACGAGTCAGAAGCTTTGAACTCCGACCGCTTGACCCAGAAATTGAAAGAACCATCAGACAGTTGAGAAGGGAAAGGCGAGAAGGCCAAGAAGCTTTAGTCAACATGGAACCTGAACCTCTTACATTGCACCACCAATTCCCATTCGAGACAGAACCATTCCGGTGGTTGACAGACTCATTTCCTGTATTGTACTTCCTCCCTTACCAGCAAATGCGTGTGACATCAAAACATGCATTCAGATGATTCAGCAGTCAGTTCAGTTCGGGGGGAATGCAACTGAAGATCCTAATGCCCACATCAGCAACTTCCTGGAAGTTTGCGGCACTTTCAACTACAACAGAGCATCAGAAGAAGCAATGAGACTGCGTGTTTTTCCATACTCCTTGAAGGACAGAGCTAAAGCTTGGCTACATTCACTACCAGCAGGTTCCATCACAACTTGGAACACGTTAGCCACCAAATTTCTTGCAAAGTACTTTCCACCAGCCAGAACCGGAAAATTGAGGAATGACATCACATCCTTTGTACAACAAGATTCAGAATCCCTCTGCGAAGCTTGGGAAAGGTACAAAGATTTACTCCGGAAATGTCCTCACCATGAGATTCCAAAGTGGCTACAAGTTCAGACCTTCTACAATGGACTTTCTGGAATAATGAGAACCACAATCGATGCTGCTGAGGAGGAGCCTTGATGGCAAAAGGAGAAGATCAAGCCTGGGACCTAATAGAAGAAATGGCCAACAACAATTCCTTGTGGCCCAACAAAAGGAGCATGATCCAAAGAATTGCAGGAATTTATGAAGTTGGAGCAAACACAGCAGTGAATACCAGGCTGGATCAGATATGCAAATGTCTAGAAACACTTAGCACGCAAGTTGTGAACATCGCTGGATCCACAAGTTCACCATATGGAGGAGCACCAGAACCAAACCAACATGAAGAGACGATGAATTATGTCAACAATTTCAACAGACAAGGGAACAATTCATATTCCAACACCACAACCCAGGGTGGAGGAATCATCCTAATTTATCATGGAGCAACAATTCAGGCCAACAGCAGAACTATCCACTGATCCCGCAACAGAATTCCAAAGGCAAGGGCCAGGAGGAACAAGAATCAGGAAAACAGAAGTGATGACCCTACTTGAAAAAGATGGAAGCAAAACACGACTCTCAACAGCAAGATATGACACTTTATTTCAAAGCCATTCAGCATCTATCAAAGCACTAGAGAATCAAATCGGACAACTAGCCAATGCTCAGAGTTACAGACCGCCAGGTACCCTCCTAGCAACACAGAGCCAAATCCAGGAACATGGGGAAGGAGCAATGTCCTGCCATCATGTAAAAAGCGGTACTGAAATCAACAAAGATGTGGAGCAAAACAACTGCTGAGGAAGTTACAAAAAGAGAAACAAAGAAACACAAAGATGGAAAAAGAAGAAAAAGAAGACAAAGAGAAACAAAGAACAACAGTTACACTCGAAACCAGTCACCATTCACTCGCAGAAGTCACATAAGAACAAAGACAAGACAGCCTTGTCCACTCCCCTCCCCTTTTCCTCCGTCTTCAGAAGAACAAATGGACAAGCAGTTTTCTCGGTTCCTGGAAATCTTCAAAAAGCTGCATATCAACATTCCATTTGCAGAAGCGTTGGAACAAATGCCCACCTATGCCAAATTCATGAAAGATATTCTTTCACGAAAACGGAGATTGGGAGATTACGAGACAGTAGCATTAACAGAAGAATGCAGTGCCATCATTCAGAGGAAACTTCCCCCGAAGTTGAAAGATCCTGGCAGTTTCACTGTTCCTTGCGTCATAGGAGAACATAACTTTGGTAAGGCTTTGTGTGATTTAGGTGCGAGTGTTAACTTGATACCTTTTTCTATTTTCAGGAAATTACAGATTGGAGAAACAATGCCACTTCAGTCTCACTGCAATTGCTGCTGATAGAACGCTCGTATTTCCGAGAGGCGTAGTTGAGGATGTGCTGGTCAAGGTTGACAAATTCATTTTCCCAGCAGATTTTATTGTCCTTGATATGGAGGAAGACGCAGACGTGCCAATCATCCTTGGGAGACCATTCTTGGCTACAGGTCGAACCATTATTGATGTACAAAAAGGAGAATTAACCATGAGGGTACAGGACCAAGAAGTAACATTCAATGTTTTCAAGGCCATGAATTTCCCAGATGATGAAAAGAATGAGGAATGTTTCAGACTTGATGTGATACAGTACCATTCAGAACTCTGATGAAAGACAAAGTTCTACTGACAAACTTAAAACATGTCAATTGCCTGTGGAGCCTAAAGATAAAGCGTTTTTGTACTGAAGGAGCCAATTCTTGCACTACAAGCAACAGAAGAGAAAAAGTTCCACCAGCTCAACGAATTGGAGGAATTTCACAATCAGCCTTTTGAGGATGCCAAATTGTACAAAGAAAAGGGCAAGAAGAGACATGATGAGAAGTTAGTGCGCATACAACTGGAACCAGGGCAGAAGGTACTGTTAAACAAATCAAGGGTGAAATTCTTCCCATGGAAGCCAAAATCACGGTGGTCAGGTCCATTTGTGATCACCAAAGTTTTACCAAATAGAGCCGTTGAGATGAGATACATGATCCTGACGCTAACAAAACTTTCAAGGTTAAAAACAAGCGTGTCAAGCACTACTGGGGAGAATCATTTGAGCGACAAAAAGAAAGTGTTACACTTTCAGATCCAGCTTAACGTTCGAGAAGCCAAGTCTGGCTGACGACTTTAAACTTAGCGCTAGCAGGGAGGCAACCCATGCAATTTGTGTATATATTGTGATTTGGTGTGTTTTATTTTTGTGTGTTTAATTTTTGCAGGTTTAGTCATTTCAAGATGGAAGAAGCTCTCGCAAATCTTCGCAAGCAATTTCCTTCTCTCCCTCAAAAATCTCTGATGAAAGTTTACAAAGCTCGCTTGGAACGATGAGACTACTGACGATCCATGGTATCCTAATGATATTCGTTGGGTAATTGAAGCACGAGTCCGATTGGCAGGTGAGTCTTCTGACTCTTTTATTTCACATCTGCCTGGTTTGGAAGAAGCAACTATGCAAAGAAACGTAGAGCTAAGCAAATGGGTGTTTGTTTAAATGTGCACGATTTAATTGCAACACTCGTTGTCGTTCTTTAGGAATGGTGTGTCTGATAATCGCGAAGACAAAATTAACTTCATTAGGGATGGCTTGAGTAAGGAGTCTTTAGATGATATATCTTTAACTCTTGAGACGCATCCCAGTGGATATGTTCACATAGCCATTCGCAAATTACATACACAATTCCAAAAAGAAAGACAACATTAAGTCTCGGGAATCTGACTCAAAAAGACCCTGTTTGCCAATTTATAAGAAAATTGGATGGGAAGCTTGTCCCTGACGCATAGACGTCAATCAAGCCTTACTTTTCTTGTAATATTATATCTCTTTGTCTTTTCTTAATAATTGTGATTTGTTTTTTGTTTTCTTTTATTTTCTCCGACAGGATCCAGACCTTTTGACTATCACGATATTATTTCGCTACTAATCGTCCTCTGGAAGATACTTGTGCTATTTTTACTCACCCTTTTCAGGTACTATAAATTCAGCCCGTCATTGCACTTTTGAAGGCATCCAGAGTTGAGAAAGAAATACATAAAAATGGAAGCCACTTCAAGAAGACGTTTTTGTTTTGTGGTAGTAGTGTTGGAACTAAGCCACAATACATAGAAGCAGCACAGGAATTGGGTCGAGTCTTAGCTGCAAGGAATATGCACTTAATATATGGCGGAGGAAATCTTGGACTTATGGGGATCGTTTCAAAGGCTGTACAGGAAGGAGGCAGTCATGTTTGGGAATCATCCCAAAACCCTTGGCAGAGGCAAATCTTATTGGATCATCAAACGGAGAGGAACTGATCGTGCCAGGTATGTCTGAACGACTGGTAGAAATGATTAACCGTGCTGATGCTTTTATCGCTTTGCCAGGTGGCTTGGGTACATTGGAGGAAATTTTTATAGTTCTATCTTGGGCGAACCTGAACATACACCAGAAACCGCTTGGACTGCTCAACGTTGATGGATTTTATGATTTTCTTTGTGTGTTTCTTGATGATGCTCGGAGAAATGGGTTCGTGTCAAAACCTTTGAAAGAACTCCTCTTTACTGCCAGAACTGCTCCGGATCTAATAGACCAACTCATAGCCTATGAACCACAAGTTGACCCTATCCTTTCAAAGATAAATTGGTCCGAGGACGATCGTGGTAAGAGGCGTCAGTTAATCTGGATCTTAACCTTTAATTTCCTGTAGATTTCAGCTAACCAGGTACGACCTTCTTAACTCTCCTTTTACTGTTTAAGACATTGGGGACAATGTCTCATTTAGGTTTGGGGGAGGGAATTAGTTGATTAGTACCTTGTTTTAGTTTGTGTGTTTTGTTTTTTTTTTAGTCCAAATTTTTTCGAAAAATACAAAAAAAATTGAAAAATTTTCAAAAAATTACAAAAAATATTTTGTGTTTTTATTTTGACTAAAAAGGTGAAAATGAAATGTAAAGATAGCTGAGGAGTAAGGAGTTTCCACTCCTGAGACGTATCTCAAACCTATTTCGAAACAAGTTAATTTTTTTTATTTCATTTTGAATTATTTAATTTGTGAATTCTCCTTAAAACGGACTAAAATGGATCTTCATATGCTCAGTTGACAGATATTATCAACATATATAGTAACATACGGACATGAGCTAAAATTGAAAAGTTTGTAATATTCAGTGCTCTAGTTTAATTGGAGGAAACATCTCAAAAAGCAATGGAGTAAAAAAAAAAAAAAAAAAAAAAAAAAAAAACGTCTGAGATCCGAGTTATTAGTCTGTAAGGGTGTTTTAACACCTAGTGCCCTAAAACCAACTGGTTTGGGAGTCACTGGCCCAAAGCTCGTTACATGGATCAAAGATGCTGCAAAAAATATATATATCTGAAGTCTGGTAATTAAGTCCGTAGGGGTGTCTTAACACCTGGTGCCCTAAAGCCAACTGGTTTGGGAGCCACCGACCCAACACTCGTTACATAGATGGAAGATATTGTATATAAATAAAAATAGAGAAAAAATCAAAGAAAAATCAGAAAAATGAAAAAAATTATTCCATTGCTCCAAAAGGTGTGAAATCTGATAGAACTTTAGGACAAAAATATTACTCTCTTATCAACTGCACTTATGACTGTTGTGGGCAAAAATGAGTTGATTAATATTTTGTTGGCTGTGTATATGAGAATGGTAAAAATAATCGGAGAATTTACTTATTCGTAATTTAGAATAAAACAAAACAACTAGTAACTTGGAGTAGAAGTTTCACCTGATTAGTCACTAACATCTTTATTCTCTTTTCGCTTGTCTTTTTGCTTTTGTGTGCATTAGTTTTACTAACTTTTTACTTTTGTAAAATGTTTGTGGGTATCTGGTATTGCTGTAAACCCTCACGAGACTACAACTCGTCCACTAGGGACACCTAGGGGTTTAAAGGCTTGTTGCATATGCTAAATGCAACCGTGATCCCTACGAAAGTGGCTTAGTTTAATTTTATTTTTATTTTGTTTTGCTCGAGGACTAGCAAAATGTTAGGTTTGGGGGTGTGATGAGCGGAAAATATATCAATATTTACCGCCCCTTTAACTTAATATTTTGTTTAGTTTCTCGGGTTTGATGAACTTTTTGATGTGTTTTAGTTTATTTTGCAGATAAAATAATATCGGGTCTCAATGAAATCATTTAGGACGAAATGTGGATCAAATAAGGGCAATTATTGGACTTGATATATTAATTTTGGAGATTGGAAACTTGAAAGGGCGTTTTTGACGAAGTGCAGTTTTGGAAATTCCAGTTTTGCGCATCTGTCGTATTTTGGGCATAACTTTTTACTCAGATATCGGATTGAGCTGATTCAAGTTCCAGATTAAAGAAGACTCAAAGATCTACAACTTTGAAAGAGAAAATATTTTCGAATTCTGATGATTTCATGACCGAAATTGATGAACCATCCAGAAGTGTGTGGAGTGTAATTATTAAAAGTCATTATCAATCATTTTCAAAAGAAAATAATATAATTAAATTAATAATAATTAATAAAAATTATCAAATCACCACCAACAAGATAAGCAATTAGTGGAGCAATTATGGATTTGGTGGAGTAATTAGTGGAGAAATTAATAATGGATTTGGTGGAGAATTTGATGGATGATTTGATGGTGGCAAAATTTTGCCTATAAATACCAAGCCATTTCATTTGTAAAATTCATACTTTCTTCTTTGAAATTCTTAATGAATAAATAGAAGATTGTATCTAGTTTGTTATTTACAGTTTTTAGTAATTAATTTTCACTTTCGCACTTTCTTTTCTTTACTTTTCAGTTTTTACTTTCCGCAATTTACTTTTACGCACAACATTTTCTTTCTTTACTTTTGCAGTTTTTATTTTTCAAGCAATGAGGAGGTAATTCTCCTTTGCTGGGGTGAAAGGTAAAGCTTTTATTATTACTATTTAGATTAATCTCCCTTAATTATAATATAAAACTATTTAAAACCTGACTTAAAAAGGGATACCGCTATATTGGTCGGTTGGAATTAATTATTATTGTTTGAACCTCTTAATCAGGATATACCGCCTATATGGCTGGTTGGTAAATTATCACGAAAGTTAATATATATTATATTAAGGGAGATATCTAAAATAGTAGTAATAAAAGTTGATCCTCTAACCCCAGCATTCTTTTTTATTATACTTTTACTTATTTAATTTCAACAATTTACTTTCAGTAATTTATTTTTAATTTTTTTAACTTTTTACTTTTTACTTTTTACTTTTTACTTTATTTACTTTTCAGCAATTTACTTTTCAGTATTTAATTTCAGCAATTTACTTTATGTCTTTTTTATTTTATTTAAGTTTTTACTACCGTAAATATGTGTCGTAACTAAGCCAGTTATCTGGGGTTGTGATGAATTTCAATATCACTGTTTTATAAGGGTTAGATTATAGTTGGGTAATTTAAAGATTTATTTATTGAGTCTTAATCTTAATGCTTTTTATTAACTGGCCATTAATAAAATTGAAGGTAAACTTAAAATGAACTAGACATAGGGATTTTAAGTTTAAGACCTTAGACTCAATAGCCCACGATCTTCCTTGAGGATAGATAACCCTTTAATAGATTTCCTTACAGGATAGGAATATACCTGTCGGGCGGGGGTAGCCATAATTGGAACTTAAACTTAATGAATCCAGATAATTTGGTTGACATAGACATATGGTTCAATTGGGTTAAACTGGGTATTTGTGTCTGACCATCGACAGAGGCTTACATAATTTAGTGTTCCAGGTTAATAAATCAATATATTACCCAACTTTAAGATAACCACTTCATCTTTAAAATGATATTGAAGAAGAAATCACAACCCTAGATAGTTTTTAATATTGAATTTTCTTAAAACCTATTTTCGACAATTTTATTTACTTGTTTTTAAATTTAGAATCGTCACCATTTCAAATCAATCAAACAACCTGTTAGATACTAGTAATCATTTGACCTCATAAAATTAATAGATTAGATATTAAGTCCTCGTGGGATCGATATTTTTATACTACTTGAACGATACGTGCGCTTGCGTTATACGTGTGTGTTTACGCCGGTCCAATGAGCGACATATAATGGACACACACATCGATGTGTATAGTCCTAATAAATATCCAAACACGGTGTCACAAACCAAGAATTGATGGCCTTTGTCATCTTCCTTTGGATACATTGATCCAAATCGGATAAGGATCTAGGTAAGATTTACAATCAAAACATCCCTTACAATTTGGATTAGACGTCTAACACCTATGTGGCCAAATCTCATAAATCATAATTCGTATTATTTAATTCAGATTTTCCTACTTGGATTTTTCCTCTACATTAAAGACATCTCTATAGTTGCCAAAACATAGTGATCGTTTGATAAAAAAAAATCACATTTCAATAAATTATCTTTATCATATAAACATAAAGTTGCATCCTTAATGTTTATTTTATATCCCTTTTTATCTAATATTGTCAGTGACATTATTTGTATGATAAATGAGGGTACACATAATAACAGTCTTGTAAATTTAATTTACAACCATTGGGAATATCTAAAATAATTGTTCATATGGCTTTTACATCCAATGTCTCGTTATTTCCAACTCTAAGATGAATCTCATCTTTATTCAACCTTCTTTTTACCCTCATTACATGCAGGGAATTGCAAATATGAGTAGGGTAGCCAATGTCTAACACTCATCCACTATTTGCATCTAAGGCCAATGAGATGTCAATAATTGGAAAAATACAAAGCGTACCTGAGGGTCCTGTTTTTCCTATCAACTATGGACAGTCATTCTTTCAGTGTCAAGACTTCTTGCAATGTAGACAATGATTACGAGCTATTTACGATTTTGCGTCTTTGCACTTATTGAAGTTCTTATTTGCAATCTTCTTCTTCCCCATCTTTATTTTATTTGACTTCTCAAAAGTCTTTGAAGAGTCAGCTCTACCATGAAGATACAATATGGGGTTTCTTTTCGAAAAATCATGTTTCGTCGTGCGTAACATGTTATGAAGTTATTCATAGCTAGCTTGTATCGAATGCATATGGAATTTTAATACAAAGCTAGCATATGAACCAGGCAAAGAAGACATAATCAAATTACGGCCTAGTCGTTCATCAATCACAATGCCATGTCGTTCCGGTATCGAATTCGGTCGATCATGTTACGAACATGAATGCTGACGGCTCATCCATCCTTGAGTTCAGCACGAAACACTTTTCTTAGACCTTCGATAAAGTTCGATCTCTTGATTTGCCTCCAACAACTCCTTGAGTGTTCGTATGATGCTCCAAGCATCCGGTCTTCAATGTACTGTCTCAACAAATCTGGAACCATCGATCCCAAAATGTAGAATTTCACCTTAAGGTTATCATCCTTCCATCTATTAAAAATTTCTCGCTCCTCTGGAGTAGAGTCAGGATCGATTTCGACAGGCAGTAGATTGACAGTGACATAAGTCACTTTTCAAACTCCAAGACAAGTCATATGTTCATTTCCGATTTGAAATAGTTCTCGGCTCCTTTTAGTTTATTAGTATCTAAAAGTCTCATCAATGGATTAACGGCAGCCATCTACAAGATAATATTTTAAATAATAGCAGAACGATTTTCATTTCAAAATAATAACACTAATTGATTAGGGGATTTTAATTCTATTAGTGTCATGCCACTACTTTACGTAATTCTGTAATCTCTCTTAATGGAAAATAGAAATTTGAATATCAAAATTTCATAACGGGAAATGGATCCCATGATATTTACTCCAGCCTCACACTAATGATGATATTGGCCTTTATAAACTCATTAGGTATACCTCCAAGGTCAATCACTTCATGTGACTCCTAGTTTGATCCTGAACCATTTCTTATCCTCAAAATAATGATGATATTGGATTAACGTGTTCTATGTGTATACTTGTAAATGTGCACTAATGAGCTTTGTATGTACACCCTCACACTAATGACGATACTATTGGGGCAGTTGGGAACCCCTAAGGTCGGATCTGTGCCCCGTGCAATGGAAGTGGGTCTAACCCATGGATATATAGTATAGGTATAATTATTAATAATTTAATGAAATACTATATTCCATTACGAGTGTATAGGAAAAAAATGGGACTGAATCGGAGTCCAGAAGCTCAAGAACGAGCAAAAAAAATTCAGCGCGCGTCAAGGACATGACGCACGTGAATTTCACGCTCTACAGTGCGCGTGCGAACTGTAGCGCACAAGTCTGAAACCCTTTTTTTTGCCTTTGTTTTCTTTAATTTATTTTTCCTTGTCCTTCAGCTCACTTTCCAATGAGTTGAAGGAATATGGGTCTAATACCCTAATTTCTTCCGGTCTTCCCTAAACACTTCAAAAATACCCAAAATTAATTTTTAACATCAAAACCAACATCAACACATGTTATAAAATAAAATTCAAGTTTTTCAAAATATCAAATATTTTTACAAAAAATAAATTTATTCTAAATACGCATTTGCGTAAATTTTAAATCCAATACACAAACCAAATTAGAATCCCATAAGAAATGTCTCGTGAATAATTCTAGGTCACCCAAAGGTGGTCAAGTGATTATAGAATGGTATACATAGCTCTAAGCTTTAATCTAGAGTTCCAAACTCTAATTTTATGTTTATTTCTAACATAAATATTTTGAATAACAAGCATATTGTGTTTATACTTCCAAAGCATCCTAACACAATTTATTAGCCTTATTTCAACATTAAGTTACGTGATCATGCATCCAATACATAAAAGAACATAACTTAAGAGAAGATCAAATTTACCTAGCAAGCCTAATGCAATTATCAAATCTTCTTCTCTTTATTGAAATGGTAGGAGAACCTCCAAGGTTTGCAAGCTTCACTCCAAGATCCAATCTTGATTCCAATGTTAGCAAGCTTCAATCCAAGATCTAATCTTGATTTCTCCTAGATGAAATATTGTAGAAACCTCACAAGCTTCTCTAAACACTTCTCCAACTTAAGCTAATTTCTCTAAAACTTGTTATTTATAGCAAAACTTAGACAATTTTTATATAATAAAAGTTGTAATCAACTTTAGGTGAGCTTAATTAAATTTGCCTAAAAATGTATAATTAGGTGTGACTAATCTTCATTGTCTCCCACTTGGATTTAATCCAATTAAATAAAGCCAAAGATTATGAAATGGATTAGTTAAATGTTTGCCACTTTGATTTAATTAAATTAAATCAAGCCAAAACCACATATTATTACATACTTACAATTACCATAATATCCTCAAATGGTAGAGATAATTAGGATTTGACAATTAAGACCTTGTGTAATTATTGAATTAATCTAATTAATCCAATTAGGTCAAAGTAAATAATCAATGTTATCCAATAACCATTGATTATCTTAGTTGATAATTATAATATCGAATATTATCTTTTATCAAAATTAATCGGTTACCCAAGTGCTCGACGAGTACACTTCATATTGGGACTCTCTAAGTTCAGACACATTCATCATATAAGCGTAGCTAATATGTACGCAATTCGGCCACCTCCGAATTCGTGAAGTACACGAATGACCTTTCTGAACTATACAAGTCGAGGTCTTATATATGTTTAACAATCCTTCGTCGTAGGCCATCCGAGTTGTGCTTAGGAAACATAGAATACACCTTCAAGTTTCCAAAGGCGCACATCTCATGTCGACATATCCACGATTCTTTACAACTGATGCGACCCACCCAAGGTGATCGGCTTTAGCCAAAGTCTTAAGAATCGTGACTTACTCACATGGATACCTAAACCCCTTATGGTACACATACGGGCCAAAGGATCCTATCTTGATTCGCACTTTATTACTGAGTGCATCGGTCCACACCCAACGAACATCTAGAGGCCAGACCATGAAAGGTTTCTAACATACATGGCATCAAAGTATGGAGGATCTCACACAAAATCAATGTTATCCTATAGTCAAAGGATCACATATACTACTCGACTCGAGGAGATTCCTATTGACGGTGGTGTATACTTCCAACTATTAGGAATCACATGTGAGTCATTCAGTATTCGGTCCAACCAATACTGACCGGTGCCTAATCACACGCGTATAATGCAAGCACACATATCGTTCAAGTAGTATAAAAAGTATCGATCCCACGAGGACTTAAAACCTAAGCTATTAATTTATGAAGCCAAATGTTTACGAGTATCTAATGGATTGATTGTTTGATTGGATGGTGACTTTAAAATTAAAACAATTAAGAGAAATAGTGCGAAGTAGAATGAGGAAAATTCAATATTAATAAACTATCCAGGGTTGTGAATCATTCCAATATCTTTTCAAAGATGAAGTGGTTATTTTATGTTTGTATAATATATTAGTTTACTAACCTGGAACACGAAATTCTGTAAAAGCCTCTGTCGATGGTCAGATGCAAATACCCAGTGTAACCCAATTAATCATATGTCTATGTCAACCAAGTTACCTGAATTCATTAAGATTAAGTTCCAATTATGGCTACCCCCGCACGACATATATATGTCTATCATGTAAGGAAATCTATTAAAGGGGTATTTATCCTCAATGAAGATCGTGGGCTATTAAGTCTAAGGTTGAAACCTAAAATTCCTTTGTCAAGTTTATTTTAAGTTTACCAAATCAATCTTATTAGTGGCCAGTTAACAAGAAGCATTAAGCTTAAGACTTAATAAGTAAACCCTTATATTACCCAAACTATAAAATAACCCCTTATAAACTGGTGATATTGGAATTCATCACAACCTCAGATAACAGGTTTAACTACGACACATATTTACGGCTAGTAAAAGCTTAAATAAAATAAAAGAAATAAATTAAATGACGGAAAGTAAATGCTGAAAAGTAAATGCTAGAAATTAAAAATGATGAAAAGTAAATGCTGGAAATTTAAAAATGTAAAAGTACAATAAAAGAAAATATTGGGGTTAAATGATTCACTTTTATCACTACTATTTTAGATATCTCCATTAATATAATATATTAACTTTGCGTGATATTACCAACCAGCCATATAGGCGGTATCCTGATTAAGTCAAATTAATAATTAATTACCAACCGACCAATCAGGCGGTATCCTCATTAAGTCAGGTTAAAACCAATTTCAATATTTACCGACCGATCATAAGGTGGTATCCTCATTAAGTCAGGTTTTAAATAGTTTATATATTATAATTAAGGGAGATTAATCTAAATATTATTAATAAAAGATTTACCTTTTATCCCAGCAAGGGGGAGTTACCTCATCATTACTGAAAAGTAAAGACTGAAAAATAAAGAAAGGAAAGTACTATTGCGTAAAAGTATATTGCAGAAAGTAAAGACCGAAAGTAAAGAAAAGAAAGTGCAAATGCGAAAATTAATTACGGAAAGCTGTAAATAAACAAACAAGATACAATCTTCTTAGTATTCTTAAGGAATTACATAGAAGAAAGTATGAAATGAAATGGAAAATTTGGCCTTCTATTTATAGTCAAAAAATGGCTCGCACGTCGCGAAGTGCCGTCATTTGCGGCGCAAAAACCGGATCTGGTGACATGTGTCCTGGTGGCGCGGCAGCTAAATAATTGTGCTGACGTGGTGATGATGTGGTGATGACATGGCGATGTGGATTGTCGGCTGCATGTAATGGTGACACGTGGCAGGAGCATGTTAGCATGATTTGATGTGATGTTGACACGTGGCAGACGCACTTTAGCGGATTCAGCGCACGTTTACAGCCAGGGCATTTTAGCCAGACTTCTCTGATTGGTCCACGTGTCCCGGTGCACGTTATCAGACTCCGGCGCATGTTAGCGATCATGACGCAGGCTGCGGTCGTGACGCTTAAATGATAGTTTTGCCCTTTTTGTCCATTTTTCACTGTTTTGGCCCCGAATCACCTCCACAGAGTCCTGAAACTTTATTTATCTACAAAATAACATAAAACACATCAAAATATTCACAAAACTCAAGAAACTATACAAAATATTAGTTCAAATGAGTGGCAAATAGTGATACATTTGCCACTCATCAAATACCCACATGTTTGTACGAGCTTCCAAAGCTAATGGTATATCGGGTTAAACCATTGGAACTCAAATTCCAATATACGACATGTGCTAGTCTTCTAGGTTATAGGAATTCGACCGTATTCCAAAACCAATGACTAGGAATATATATACTTTAAGAATAGTTTATAATAGTAATACTTATCCCAATGTCGGACACTTAGTGGCCAATACATGACTATTCTAAGGTCGATGTTATTCTTAGCATATTTATACATCAAGCTAATATGCATAATGACAATACCTTTAATAAGGTTTGAAATGAAAATGTAGTTATTTTATTAATAAATAATAAAATATAATGTACTATATATTATCCGAATTGGCACTCCAAGCACCAACTCCAACAAAATCTCACTGGCTTAGTGCCAATCAGAATGGTACAGCAGTCTCATCCTCTCCTCATGTTTATCCAATAAATTTGGAGGTTAGGCCTTAGTAAGCGGATCTTCTATGTTGTCTAGTCCTTGAACCTTAAAGACCATTATGTCTTTTCGTTCAATAATATCTCTAATCACGTGACATTTATTATCCACGTGTTTAGACTTGGAATGCACACTCAGCTCCTTAGTCTACGGATGGCTCCATTATTAACACATTACAATATGATCGAATCCTAGGCACAATGCCAAGTTCTGTGATAACATTTCTAATCTATACATCTTCTTTAGCAGTTTCTAAAACTGCTATAAATTTCGTCTCAGTGGTGGAATTAGTTGTTGAGTCTTACTATGAACATCGCCAACTAACTGCACCATTATTAAGGGTAAATATATATATTCTGATGTAGACCATCTATCATCTGCATCTTCTTGGAAGTTAGTGACTATATAACCCTTAAATTGTAGCTCATCTTCTCCATATATCAGAAACTTATCCCTAGTACACTTAAGATATTTCAAGATATGTTTCACGACTGTCCAAAGATCATTACCTGGATGAGATTGATATCGACCAGTCACAATGACATCGAAACTGATGTCAGGTGTAGTATATAACATAACATACATAATGCTTCCTAGAAGCATATGGCAAGTTAGAAGTTTAAACTCTCTCTGCCATTTTCTTTCGAAAGATGTATGTCGTATCAGAAAGGTACATTTACTGCCTAACCTACCTTTCTAACATTTTATCTATATACGTCGATTGTGACAACCCTATAAGCATGATTCCGACATATACTTTGTAAATGATTCTGACATCCTATTGAACTTATACGGAAGATGTCTAAGGGTTTTTTCATCTTATTAATTATGTGGTTCCACTTATAGTTTATCATTCTTATATTTGACTTCACTAAGTCAAGTCTTTTCTACAATCGTTAACATCTAATGTTACACATCAAGTAATAAAATAATTTTATTACTCGGGATCATAGAAAAGATACTATATCAAATAGAATACAATATTCTATTAAATAGAATAAATGATCAACCTTACTTGTACCTCTGAGGCGCAAGTACTTTCAATTATATAAAAATTATACAAAAGAAAGATTCAAATCTCAAACTTTTCAAGATTCGAATTTTCTACTATACATATCATATATGTAACTGTAGGAACATATGGAACCTTAATTAAAGAGATGAATTAGTGTTACTGGAGCATAACCCCAAGAGTATTGAAATTAATTCGGTAACACCCAATATCAAACGAATCATATCATATGAGATTTGATTTCTCCCACTAACCAATTCCATCACGATGGAATCGTAGAAGAATCATATTCATTAAATAACTTTAGAACTAATTGCCATAAATTCATATGTTCGATCATATCAAAAATCTTTGAATAATTCAAAGATTCACAAGGAATTTCAAAGATATAGTTTTCAACACTTCAAATAGAATATCTTTGAACAATTCAAAATATTCTATCCGTATTTCATTAGAAACATATCGAACTTTTTCGAACCATTCAAGACGTTCAATATATATTCTTTTAGAAACACGAAACTAAGTCATGACAATTCATTAACTAAGTTACGGAGTAAAGAAAACAATCTAAGGGAATTTCTAATTCATTAAACTACATACATCCAATGTATTAGTCTAATAAATCGTGTGGTCCAATGACGATCATTGGTTAAATGAGATTTAATCACATCCTGAATACAATATTCATTAAATGGATAAGGATATATGGTGTGATCTCGTATCAGACTATCATTTACCATACAGAATAAATATTTTATGCTTATGTGATAAAATCTCATAAAGAACTGTTCTAAGTTATTTAATTAACCGAACATTTTCTTAATGTTTATCTTTTCATTAATGACACTACTAGTCATATTAAAATATGTAACAACTGTTTATATAGAACAAGTAACTATCCAGTAGTCACAAGTTCTGATATCAAATATCAAAACAGTTATTAAACGTTATTTTAAATAACTAGACGGAAGATCTAGTATCAGATACATATAGTTGTCGTATTGTGAAAATCAATATTCTCTATACACAACTATACACATCTACTTTATTAAGCTTAATAATTTGCGTTCAATTATTCACAACAATTGCAAATGATTGATTAGTAAATTGTTTCAAACACGCGACTTCTAAAAGTCACTAAATCCAAGAAACATCATTATAAGATAAACACATACCTAATGAGGTTTTCTTAATGCCAGTCAAGAATCTCGAGACATAAACTGATTCGTGTCAATTCTTACTGCATAAGAAACTATTCTTACTAGATAACTATATCCTAAAACAGATATCTATTTAGATTACTTATCGTGACTTAGTAACTAAGTCACTAACCATCTAGATTTTTCAAGAAAATCAGAACAATAGTTCCTGATGGTTTGAACTAATCTAACAATATCTAAGTCTACTGTCATTCTAGAACCTATTCTAGAAATACGCAACCATAATAAAGTCAGAAAACATATTCAAGTAATATGTATGCAATGGATTAGAAGTATAAATATATTAACAATATAGAATAAAGGAAAACAAAAACAACAATTTCCATAAAATTACGCACTACCTTAGTTATGGATTTTTAACCCATCAGTATCTCCCACTAGTTTACGTAATATCGTAATCCCCAACGGATAACAGGAATTCAATAATTAAATCGAATTCCATAGTGAGAGTATGATCCCATTAATATATTTCGACTCACAACTTTGGCACGATCTCATCTACGTATATTCATTAGGTAGACAACTCATTGTCAATCACTCACCAGTGACTCCTGATTTTGGTCCTGACCGTTTCTCGTTATGACAACTTTGGCATGTTCACAATGAGGCGTATCAAGGCTTCACTTGCTAATGACAAACTCAAGCTACCGATGTAGTCATGACAGCTTTGGCACGTTCAGGATTTCCATTTTCACTTGAATTTGTCTAATATCAATATACAATTGGCATGTATAAAATTCTATCAACTACACCCTCACTGCTTTCGCACGATCTCGGATGCAGCCATAGAAAGTTACCTATAAACCGTATTGACAATACGGACCAAGAAACATGCATCCAATACATGTTACTTTAAATCCTTATTTTAAGCGGGGATATTCCTCAAGGAAACATGACTCTACATCAAATGCAGAATTTAATCTAGATCATTTTCTAAACAATTCAATTCAACCTTATAAAACATAACTCAATTTAACCATTAAATTTCCGTTACGTTTCCGTTAGCGTAGAACCGAAAAGTCAAGAAACATATAGATTACATGCATGTGCAAATATTAAAATTGGATTACACATCATATATCAAGCATGACTAATGTAATGGATGGAGCATCAGACCTGCTCTGATACCATTTTTGTTGGGGTTTTGGGCAAAGGGCGCGGCGGAAGCACTGTTCGAGCGAAATCGTAATTTTAAAACTTTTAAAATTACCGAATGAATCATTCAACATTCAGTATGAATAATTCATTCATATTTCACCTAAATATATTTATTCGATATCAAATAGCGACATAAATAATAAAGAAACGTCGCGAAACTTTTACGAAAACGTTTTTCCGTAAAATGGCATAAAACACATTTTTGACTGAACCGACCACCCAATACACATGAGGGCTGACCAGGTCAGCCCCAATAGTATTAGGGCAGTTCATGGGCTGCCCAAACAGTGACAAATTCACTCTTTGGGCAGCCGTCACCCGGTTGGCTCAAAAGTCACCTGATAACGCCGTTTTTCACCGTTTTCGCTTATTTTAACATCGAAATAATTTCTGGCAATTGTTACAACACCCAAAACACATCCAATACATTCAAATGACATATTGTGCATCACCATATTCACTGTTATTCCAGATCTGATCCAAAATGAAAAAATGTCAATTTTCATGCTTTAAATCCAATTTTTCAAGATTAATTCAATTAATCAAAGTCACCACACATAAACCACCCAAGAACAATTCTAGGCATTATAAGAGTGGTCATAACACTCTAGAATGGAAACATATCATCAAATGACCAAATTGAATAAATATTACAATAATATTATTCAAAATTACTTCACACATGTTATATGCTTCCAATTCCATCCTCCAAATCCAAAACACCCAAATTCACAAGAAAATAAGAAATCCTAGAGTCTATCTAGAAGATCAAGAACAAGAAACATACTTTCAAGCTTAGGGATATTGAGTATTACCTCTAATTCTCCAATTTCCTAAAGCCTTTTTCCTTGATTTTCTTTGTCGAATCATCAAAACAAATTTGAGAGTGTTTTGGATGAGTGTTTTCCGCCATGGAAGCAAGCCAAGAAGAAATTAAACATTTTCCTTTTTTTAATAGCCTTAACCGACTCACAAAGGGGCAAAATGGTCATTTTTAAAATTTAATCCAATTAAATAACATTAAGCTTTTTAGTAGCAAATCAAATTTGAACATATTTAGCTTAATTAAATCATGCCATGTGTTTCAATAATAATTAAACATATTTCATAACATTTATGGAATATGGATATTATTTAACTTTTCAAATATTTAACAATTAAATATCTAAATAATTAATTAATATAATTATTATATATATAAGTATTTTTATTTACATTAAATAAAAAATACATATATTTATGGCATGTGTCAAAGTCTCATTTGACAATTAATTAATATGTATCAAATACAAATACATATTAATTATTAAATGACCAAAATCCCCTAAAGCATGTGTTATCGTTTAACCGTTTAAACGATTCGAATTAAATCATTTAATCCGATGAAATTTTATGAATAATCTGTATTATTAATAACGCGTTGCCCAAGTGCTCAACGAGTACACTTCATATTGTGAGACTCTCTAAGTTTAGGTTTATCTGTCACGAAATCCAATTTCGTGTCCATAATTCACCCACTCGTGAATTATGACGACCACGGATAATCTCGCTAAACTATGCAAGTGGAGGTCATTGCATATGTATAATCCCTCCGTCACAAACTATCCATATTATACCTGGGATATATATAAAAATGTCAAATCCTTTCGGTATAATATAGTCGACTTTCAATTTACGATCTCTAAATAGCACTCGGAATAGGCTTCCGAAGTTATACCACTGCCATGGATTTACTAGATCGCAAACACGTACAGGATGCATATGCCATGTACATAGGACTGACGGATCCTCTCTTGATACGCACGGGATATCATGAGCATCAGTCCACACCCAACGAGCAGGCAGAGGTCTGATCATGAATAGATTAGTGACGTGACTGCCATTAAAGTGTAGAGGATAACTCATATATCAACAGTGGTATCTCAAGTCAAATGACCATTATGCTCACTCAACTCGAGAAGATTCCTATTGACGTTGGTGTACCATATATTGGAAATCTTTAGTAAGTTGTTCAGTGTTTATCAAATAAACACCTACATGTCTATACGAGTCTCCCGAGACTCATGGTTCACTGGGATAAACCATCGGACCAAGTCACAATATAAGACATGTACTGGTCTCAGTAGATTTTACTAACTGACCCGTGTTAGTAAATCTTGACCATGAACTTTATTTAAGGATATATATCTTATAGTGACGCTTCCCAATGTCAATTGCAAACTACATTGTAACTGCGCACTACATTGTAAATCCTAGGGTCTTTGTCTAATATACATGTATCACTAAATCAAATTTAGTTTCAATCTAATCATAATTAGATATCTAATCGTAATTAGATCGAATATGTGTATAAAAGACAAGAGGTGCTACCATTAAATAAGTAATATTATGGAAAAAACAATTGTTCGTATTTATGAATTGGACATAAATGCGATCCAGATTGGTAGTCTGAGCACCAACCCTAACAGTATATAGGAAGTTTCGCCAATATATTTCATGGATAAGTTCTTGCAAATGTAGGCTTTCACACTTTGCATCAATCCAATATCATTTCTAATGATAAGGATGTCATCTACAAACAAGAGAAGAAATAATATCATGCTCTTACTCAATTTCTTATAAACACACAATTCTTCCTCATTCTTGATGAATCTAGATAATCCAATTATATCATCAAAACGACGATTCCAGTTTTGGGATGTCTGTTTAAGTCCATAAATAGACTTTTGGAGCTTACAAACCAAGTTTGAAGTCTCACTGGATACGAAAACCATATGGTTATTCCATATAGATACCCTCATAGAGGAATCCATTTAGGAAAACGGTTTTCATATCCATCTGTCATATCTCATTATATGCAGCAAAGACATAAAAGAATCCTAATGGATTTTAGCATGGCTAATAGTGAAAAATTTTTCTCATAGTCAATCCTAGGACATTGAATGTAATCTTTCACTACCAGTCGGGTCTAAAAGGTTTTCACTTTTCCATCGGGCCCTCGCTTTCTTTTGTAAACCCATTTACAACCAATAGGTTTAACTTCTTATGGAAGTTCAACTAAGTCCCAGACTTGATTATTATGCATTGAATCATTTCTGATTTCATGGCTTCCTGCCATTTTCCCGAATCGATATCCAATATCATTTCTTTATACGTAGTCGGATTTGTTTCCTCCAAGAGGAGAACATCAAGACTCACATCAGATATTAAAAACAATCTTTTAGGAGACCTTGATATTTTATTCGACTTACGTAAAACATGTGTTGTAGATCCTTCACCTAGTTGGATCTCTGGTTCCATCTCAAGCTCCTTATTGTTAGGATCAAACTCATTAAGTTAAATCTTTCTACAATTCTCACTTTCTCTCAAAAATTCCTTTTCAAGAAAAGTGGTAAAGTGAACAACAAATAAATTTCGTTACTCAGAATCGTAGAAATAATATCCCATAGAAGTATCAAGATATCCAATGAACCTTTATTTATACCCCGTGGGAGCTAGTTTATCCCGCTGCGTAACTCTAACGTATATAGGACAACCTCAAATCTAAGACTTGGATTTCTATCGAACCATATCTGACAGCGGGTCATAGAAACAGCTTTCGATGGAACTCTATTAAGTATGTGGACAGCAGTAAGTAAAGCGTAACCTTAAAGGTAATAAAGAAGATCTGTATAGCTCATCATGGATTGAATCATATCTAATAAAATACGATTTCTATGCTCAGATACTTCATTGTGTTGAGATGTTCCTGGTGGGCTATATTGGGCAAGAATTCAATTCTCCCTTAAATAGCTTCTGAATTCTTCAATCATGTATTCACCTCCTCGATCTGATCTAAGACACTTGATGAATTTATTGGTTTGTTTGTCTACTTCGTTTCGGAATATTTTGAACTTGTCAAATATTTCTGACTTATGTTCCATCAGATAGATATATCCAATTCTAGACTTGTCATCTGTGAAAGTCACAAAGTATGAGAAACAATATGAGCGGCATAATTTAATGGACCACACACATCGTTGTGTATTAGTTCCAATAAATTTTCAGCACGGTGTCCAACACCAAGAAATAGGGCCTATGTCATTTTCCTTAGGAAACATGACATACAAATCGGATAAGGATCTAAGTTAAGATTTTCAATCAAACCATCATTTACCAATTTTATAGACGTGTAACACCTATGTGGCCCAATTTCATATGCCTTAATTCAGTATTATTTAAGTCAGATCTATTACTTGTATTTTTCTCTACATTAAAGGCATATCTATATGTTTCCAAAACATAGTGACCGTTAGATAAAGAACATTGTTTTTATCATATAAACATAAAACATCATCTTTAATATTTATTTTATATTCTTCTTATCTAATATCAGTTAAGATATTATTTATCTGATAAGAGAGGGCATATAAAAATAGTCATGTAAATCTAATTTACATTCATTAGGGAGATCTAGAACATTTGTTCCTATGGCTCTGACATCCAGTGTCTCATTATTGCCAACTCTAAGTTGGATCTTTCATATATTTAGCCTTCAATTAACTCTTATAGAGTTGCAAATATAAGTAGGACTACTGGTGTCTAACACCCACCAGTATTTGCATCTAAGGCTAATGAGATGTCAATAATAGGAAAAAAAATACAAAGCGTACATGGGGTTCCTGCTTTTTTTTTCAGCTCTGGGCAATATTTCTACCAGTTTCCAGACTTCTTGTAGTGTAGACATGCATACGAGCTACGAGTGGTCTTGCAGTTTGTTTCTAGAAATCTTTCTTCTTATATCCCATTGTAATCTTCTTAAACTTCCTAGAAATCTTTGAAAAGCTTTCTCCATCATGGAGTACAAAGTGGGATTCCCTTTCTCCAAATCATGTTATGCCGAGCGTAATATATTATGAAGCTCTTCATTGTGGCTTGCATCGAATGCATTACAAAGCCAACATATGTACCGGGTAAAGAAGAAAAGATCAGATATTAGCCTAGCTAATCATCTATCTAAATGTCTTGTCATTTCATATATCGGATCTGGTCAATCATGCTCCAAACATGAATGCTAACCACTTCTTTATCCTTAAGCGTAGCATGGAAAAATTCCTTATACCTCCGAAATATCTCAATTTCATGATTTTCTTTGACCAACTCCCTGAGTGTTCTTGTAATGCTCCAAGCATTTGGTACATTTACGTACAGTCTAAGCAAATTAGAAATAAATTCGACATACATTGGATTGAGTATAAAATACCTCAATCTTTTTTATTCCAAGTCAAAGAGGATATTCATCTCATACTCTAAGTAGTTCAAGACTCCTTATCCAAAAGTTACGCTAATGTATTTGCGGTAGCTATCTACAAGATAATATTTAAACACTAGCAGTACATATTTCATTTCAATATAAAATAACTAATTGATTATGAAATTTTAAATCTATTAGTGCCCTCCCACTACTTTACGTAATTCGGTAAGCTCCATTAACGGAAAAATAGAAATCTGACCATCAAAATTTCATAGCGGGAAGTGGATCCCATGACATTTACTCAAGCCTCACACTATCAACGGTCTTGGCCTTTATAAATTCATTAGGTAGACCTCCAAGGTCAATCACATTCATGTGACTCCTAGTTTGGTCTTGAACCATTTCTTATCCTCACACTAATGACGATATTGGATTAAGACGTGTTCTAGGTGTATACTTGTCAATGTGCACTAATGAGCTTCGTATGTACACCCTCACACTAATGACGATATTGAGTGACTACGTTAACCCATCACGCTACATCTAATATTTTACCGGAGCGACCTAAGTTCCAAGCACATATACCCTCATACTAATGACGATATTGGATATAAGTAGTAAGAACTCATTCATCTCCGTATTCACAAGACGGACCATCCAATAATGCTCCAACATTATTAATACCTTATTACTTAATTAAAGTAATAACCTAATCATGGGATATTTATGACAATCAAGTCATTAATTTAATTATGTCAAAATTTTAATTTAAAACATGTTTTAAATATCCATTATGTCTTATGCATAACTAAATTAAAATTATTATGGCATAGATTCAAATACATGTCTAACATGCAACATGTGTTGTATGGTTAAACCTTGCTCTGATACCATTCTGTTGGGACAGTTGTGGAACCCCTAGGGTCGGATCGGTGCCCCACACAACGGAAGTGGCTCTAACCCATGGATATCAAGTATGGGTATAATTTTAAATAATTTAATGAAATATTATATTCCATTACGAGTGTATAGAAAAAACCAGGACTAAATCGGAGTCTGGAAACTCAAGAACAAGCGAAAACAAATTCAGCGAGCATCAAGGGCGTGACGCGCATGAAGTTCGTGCACACTATAGCGCACAAATCTGAAACTCTTTCGTTTTTTGTTTTCTTTAATTTCTTTTGCCTTTTCCTTCAGCGCAGTCTAATACCCTAATTTCTTCTGGTCTTCCCTAAACACTTCAAAAATACCCAAAATTAATTTTTAACATCAACACATGTTATAGAATAAAATTCAAGTTTTTCAAAATATCAAATATTTTTACAAAAACATAAATTTATTCTAAATACGCATTTGCGTAAATTTTGAATCCAATACACAAACCAAATTAGAATCCCAAGAAGAAATGTCTGGTGAACAATTCTAGGTCACCCAAAGGTGGTCAAGTGATTCTAGAATGGTAGCCATAGCTCTAAGCTTTAATCTAGAGTTCCAAACTTTAATTTTATGTTTATGTCTAACATAAATATTTTGACCTAATAACACGCATATTGTGTTTATACTTCGAAAGCATCCTAACATAATTTATTAGCCTTATTTCAATATTAAGTTATATGATCATTTATCCAATACATAAAAGAACATAACTTAAGAGAAGATCAAATTTACCTAGCAAGCTTGATGCAAAGATCCAAGGTTTGCAAAATGTTAGCAAGCTTCAATCCAAGATCCAATCTTGATTTCTCCTAGATGAAATGTTGTAGAGACCTTGATGAGTGGTAAATGTATCACTATTTCCCACTCATTTGACCTAATATTTTGCATAGTTTCTTGAGTTTTGTGAATATTTTGATGTGTTTTGTGATTTTTTGTAGATAAATAAAGTTTCAGGACTCTCTTGAGGTGATTTGGGGCCAAAACAGTGAAAAATGGACAAAAGGGCAAAATCATCATTTGGCGCATCGCGACGCGCTTCCTGCGTCGCGACGTCTAACGTGCGTCGCCTCATGCTAACATGCGCCGGGGACACGTGTCAGAATTTGAAATGTTTGACTTTGCTAACATGCGCCGAATCTGCTAATGTGCGTCGTGCCACGTGTCAACATCACAGCCGATCATGCTAATGTGCGCCGTGCCATGTGTCATCATGCTATGGTACCGACAATCGCCATCGCCATGTGTCATCCATGTCATCACCACATCATCAGAAGACCGAGTCAATTCCGAGTCAGCTTGCCACTTGGCGTCCACATCATCATCAGCCAATCACAGCGCACCACATATCGCAATTCTATGGTGACGACAATCACTATCGCCACGTGTCGCCACATCATTGCCACATCATCGCCACGTCACTGCCACGTCAGCTCAATTATTGAATTAATCATCCAAAATGCCACGTCATCTGATAAGAATCTCGGTGGACTAATCAGAACGTGACACGGGTCGCGTCGCGAAGCGTGGTCCTTGCGCGTCACGACGCGGAGAGCCTATCGACTTATATAAATTCAGCTCGAGATTTCAGTTTCAAATGTACCGTCCTCTCTGTAATTCTCTGAATAAATAAGGAGTTTGTATCTAGTTTTCTTTAATTTTCAATTTTGTGATTCATTTAATTTACTTTATGTAATAGTAATAGTAATTTACTTTCTTTACTTTTTCAATTTTTACTATTCAGCTATGAGGAGGTAACTTCCCCCTGCTAGGGTGAAAGGTAAGACTTTTATTACTGCTATTTAGATTAATATCTCTTAATTATAATATATTTACTATTTAAAATTTGACTTAACAAGGATACCGCTATATTGGTTGGTTGGTAATCAATTATAAACTGGTTATAATCTGACTAAACATGGATACCGCCTGATTGGTCGGTTGGTAATTTCTGCCTATATGGCTGGATTATAGACAAATATTGATACCGCCTATATGGCTGGTTGGTAATATCATCACAAGTTAATATATTATATTAAGGGAGATATCTAAAATAGTAGTAATAAAAGTAGATCCTTTAACCCTAGCAATTTATTGTAATTTTACTTTTCAGCATTTACTTTACCGCATTTACTTTTCAGCATTTTACTTTATGTCTTTTATTTTTAAGTTTTTACTAGCCAAGTTATGTGTCGTAACTAAGTTAGTTATCTGGAGTTGTGATGAATTTTAATATCACCGGTTTATAAGAGGTTATTTTATAGATTGGGTAATTTAAAGGTTTACTTATTAAGTCTTAAGCTTAATGCGTCTTGTTAACTGGCCACAAATAAGATTGATCTGGTAAATCTAAAATAAACTTGACAAAGGAATTTTAGGTTTCAGCCTTGACTTAGTAGCCCACGATCTTCCTTGATGATAGATAACCCCTTAATAGATTTCCTTACAGGATAGACATATACCTGTCGGGCGGAGGTAGCCATAATTGGAACTTAATCTTAATGAATCCAGGTAATTTGGTTGACATAGACATATGGTTCAATTGGATTATACTGGGTATTTGCATTTGACCATCGACAGAGGCTTTTGCATAATTTTGTGTTCCAAGTTAGTAAACCGATATATTACATAAACATGAAATAACCACTTCATCTTTTAAAAGATATTGGAAAGATTCACAACCCTAGATAGTTTCTTAATATTGAATTTCATTTTATATAATTTTGAGCAATTTTATTTACTTATTTTTAAGTTTAAAATCATCATCATTTCAAATCAATCAATCTGTTAGATACTAGTAATCATTTGACCTCATTAATAGATTAGGTATTAAGTCCTCGTGGGATCGATACTTTTTATACTACTTGAACGATACGTGCGCTTGCGTTATACGCGTGTGAAAGCACCGGTCAGACCTCACAAGCTTCTCTAATCACTTCTCTAACTTAGGCTAATTTCTCTAAGAATTTGCTTGTACTTAGCTTTCACAAGCTTTTGCTTTTATTTTATTAAAACCTTCCTAAAGCTTGTTATTTATAGCAAAACTTAAGCAATTTTTAATTAATAAAAGTTGTAATCAACTTTTAGGTGCGCTTAATCTAATTTGTCTAAATATGTATAATTAGGTGTGACTAATCTCCATTGTCTCCCACTTTGATTTAATCCAATTAAATAAAGCCAAGGATTAAGAAATGGATCAGAGGTTCTCTCCAAAATTTAGAGAGAACGATCTAAAAAATGGAGAAAATCTACAATACAACGGAAATATCACGTCATTCGTATAAAATCCAATAATTCATTACTACACGTGCTAATTTTCCAAAAAGAAAAAAAAAAAAAAAAGAAAAAGAAATGGATCAGTTAATGTTTTCCGCTTTGATTAATCCAATTAAATCAAGCCAAAACCACATATCATTACATACTTACAATTACCATAATATCCTCAAATGGTAGAGATAATTATGATTTTACAATTAAGACCTTGTGTAATTATTGAATTAATCCAATTAATCCAATTAGGTCAAAGTAAATAATCAATGTTATCCAATAACATTTGATTATCTTAGTTGATAATTATAATATCGAATATTATATTTTATCAAAATTAATCGGCTACCCAAGTGCTGAACGAGTACACTTTATATTGGGACTCTTTAAGTTCATATAAGCCAAATTAATATGTACGCAATTCGACCACCTCCAAATTCGTGAAGAACACGAATGACTTTTCTGAACTATACAAGTAGAGGTCATCATATATGTTTAACAATCATTCTGTCTTAGGCTATCCGAGTTGTGCTTAAGAAACATAGAATACACCATCAAGTTTCCAAATGCGCACATCTCATATTGACATGACCACGATTCTTTATAACTGATGCGATCCACACTAGGTGATCGACTTTGGCCAAAGTCTTAAGAATCGTGACTTACTCACATGGATACCTAAACCCCTTATGGTAAACATACGGGCCGCCGGATCCTATCTTGATTCGCACCACACCCAACAAACATCTAGAGGCCATACCGTGAAAGGTTTCTACCATATATGGCATCAAAGTGTGGAGGATCTCACATAAAATAAATGATATCCTTATTTGACAATTATGACCCATAACATCACTATTTGTAAAAGACATGGTGTTCTTTGTGCAAATTAACTATGTGACAAAGGAAATTGCTCTTTTATCATTTGTAATTGGATTACTTGGATATATAAATGATAAAAGTCCATATGATTAGTATCAGATTAATAAGATATGAGATAGTATTAATCCATGAAATGTTTAATCATTAAATATCCCTAGTCATAGTATTATCGAGACTGGACATCGATAATGCGGAATAGGCTAGTATTGCACTTGTGCGCGTTATGGAAGCGTAACAACATAGTTCTCATTTATTTAAGTATTGAATACTTATGCAAGTGTGATAAGAGGTTCTTTTAGCCGTTGGACCGGGAACAGCTTCGCTCTGGATAGACCCCTTGGAATCCCATTGGTAGTATGACTATGTGTCAATGGGAATCCGAATCAGGGTAGGTGTATTTGGTCTTAACCTGAGACTTGCATCGCTAATACTTGCGACAATCAGTATACTTTGGTTTTGGTCGTCCGGAGCTTTAACAGGTTCTGTGTACGCCTCTTTTGGGTATACTGAGAATCATAGTGTATTAGGTGTGATGTCAAGATGGAAGTATCACTTCAGTCATATGGAGATTATGATCACATAGGATACAGAACTTGTACTCTTAAATGTTGCAGCTATCAAGATAGTATGACTAGCTCATGATTATCCGATTATAGAGAGTAGTTGCTAGTGATCCGATATATGCTTCGTACGGGCAGACACAATTCCAGCCCTAGGCCTAGCATGTGACATCTGATCCTGGATCGCAATACACAATACACTATATACTACTCATGATAAAGATTACATATTCTTCGTTGAATATTTCTGGAGAATTGGGTAGACACGGTGCTTTGCTAGAAGCCAACCATGTCTTATAAATCGGAAAGAATGTGGTACGGGGTACGCACGTGTTCGGATAGTCCGACAACCAGATTTACTGCGAACATATACATGGATCTCTTTAATCGCTTCCCAAAGATTCACCGATGAGATTTGACTCGAATAGAGAAAATTAATCAGGGATTAATTATGAGAGAGAAAATTAATCTGTGATTAATTACGGCAATAATTAATCTGTGATTAATTAACAGAGAGAAAATTAATCTGGGATTAATTGCGTCATGAATTAATCTGGGATTAATTCGTGAAGAAGAGAGAACGCGGATAATGTGGAATTAATCAGTAAAATAAATTTAATAGTTAAATTGGATTTTTCTATTTAATTTATTTATTTGGGCTAAAATATTATATTTGATATATTAATTGAAATTGGATTTCAATGCGGAATTAAATCGGATTTTAATTCAAGCGAACGAATTAATTTGGAATTAATTCGTAAGCGACTTCCGTAATAATTTTACAAGGCATTATTATTTATTTAAATTAGATTTAATTACGTCGCGATGGAAAATTTGTTTGATCAGATTAAATGTAACCGGGCCCAAAGTCGTATTGTGTGTGCCAACCAAATTTTGAATTTCAAGTGGTGGGGCCCACTTGACTTACATCAACTTGTCAAAAGTTGATGGAAGTGGTTGAACTTAATTAATGAAATCTTACACACAACCAAAGTGTGTGTAAAAAGTTTTATTTTTTGGAAAAACAAAACACTTTACTTTGTTTTTAGAAAACATAACAAACACACTTCAACTTTTGTAACAAGTTGAAAAACACATTCTCTCTATTTTCTCTACAATTGTCGTGAGCTTCATCTCCTTGGAGGAGAAAATTTTCTTTCAAATCTTGTTCAAGCTAGCATTTAAAGGAGTGAATCAAGGTGATAGGGAAACTCACCCTCGAGTTTAGAACTCAACGAACAAGCTTGGAGCTTCTACATCCTTCGAATTTTTTGAAATCTCAACCGATCAAGGTAAGTAATTTCCACAACTTATCTTTGATTTATTCGCACAATAATCACGCTTAGAGATCCTTGGCATGTCTAGGACACTAACAGTGGCATCAGAGCGAAATCTAAGCTTGATTTGGATTCTAGGGTTGTAAACTTTAATTTGGGATATTATGCTTGGAGATTGATTTGCCTAAATTGATTGTGTGATTGTGATTATATGATGTTGAATTGGATTTGTGCATCTTTGGAATTGAGAAAAATTATTAGATCAAAAATCTTCAATTCCTATGTCATGGCCGAAAATTACCCTAGGTTGCTCATGGTTAATTTTTGAAATTTGACAATTAGATATGTTAATTGGCATGACATGAATATTGATTGTTGATTTAATTGGATTGAAATCAAAATTGGGTGTTATTTTTATGCCTTTGCCGTGAGTATATAGCATGTGATAGATTGATTTTGCTTCAATTATGTTGGACATGAATTGAATATATTAAAGCATGATTAATTAGTTTAATTGATGTTTTGGAAATATTAGTTTAAGTTAATTAATTATGGAAATTACACTTTAATTGAAATTAATGTTATATTTGGAATGTTATATTAATTAAATTAGTCTTTAAAATTGGATTGGGCTAATTTATTGTATTTGGGCTTAATGGGCTTGGTTGTGCCAAGTTTGGTTTTGGACAATTGGGTTGGATCCAATTGGGCCTAAAACCATATCCATAAAGTCCAAATATGATTAAATTGGGCCTTTAAATAATTTAATTGGGCCTAATGGGCCTAAATTGATTTTTTGGCTAAAAGGGTGATTCCTTATTGGGCCTTGGCATTTTGGGTTTGATCCATATTGGCCAAAGCCCATGCCTTAAGAATTAATTAAAAGCCCATTGGACTTTAATTGAATAATATTAGATACTAATTGGGCCTTTGAGACCCATGAAGATTGGATTTGGAATCCAAGTCTAAAAGGCACATACATAAATGTAATTATTTAATTTGGAATTAAATATGAATTAGTATTGGATACGATTTAAATTGGATTTAAAATTATAGTTCGATATAATTCAAGAATACTTACTTTGAGTATTTATTCTTTAACGAGTTGGACTCGCGCAAATCAAATCGTTGTTTGAACATTGGATGATCATTAATTCAAAGATTAATTAATTGGATTATATTGATTGAATAACATGATTTGTGTGAATACTTGGATGTATTATATGAATAATGTATATCGGATGGATATTAGAATGGTGAGGGCAATTTTGGAAATTATTGTAATAAATTTAGAATTTATTAAATTGGACCTGCGTGTCCAGCCTATTATCTCTATTCTTTTTGTATTTCCCTTCTCACCAATTCCCCTCAATGTAAATGAGGTTTCTTTAATGTATTATGTAATTGGGTAGAAGTATGAATAGTGCTAGCGGGAGAGAGGAAAGTGAGAGATTTGTTATAGGAACAAATTTATTATATATCCATCTGCATATCGTTATTAATTTTATTTGCGCTTTATTATACTTTTAGAATGCATGTTTAAGGGTGTATGATGAGACCTAATCAAAGATAATAAATTGGTTGCCAATTTACATGAAAAACCTTCACTCAAATATTAAGCGTTTTTCCTTCCATTGAGTGGTTCTCTCTCAAGATCCAAGATTGACATTGGTTTGTTGGCCAAAGTCAAGATCAATGTCCATCGCGGATGTGTTTGAACTATGAAAGCTTTGTTCCATATCGCATGTCTTAGGCGGTTGTGACTTGTTGGCCAAAGTCAAGGTCACTTCTAGTTCATCGACATGGATTACGAAGCTTTCCCACTGTCAATGGGTCGCACTTAACTGGAATCATTAAGTTTGTTTAGCCAAAGCCAAGGCTTAGTTGATTTAGAGGAAAATGTTAGGAAATATATTATATATATATCTCAGACTTGGAGGTCCACCTACCGAATCTAGGAATTGGATGGGATCCAATTGATCTTAGAGATCTACATAGTTAAGTTTCATACACTTGTTGGCCAAAGTCAGGTTTGTGTGTTATTTAACGGGATCCTAGCCCACTAGGAAACTAGGTTTCCCGAGTACTCTCCAGAGGGTTAGAGGCTCGCTGAAAAATAGTGGGAGGCAAGTATTAAATTTGCAATTTCTTTTAAATATTTGCCAATACGCGCTCTTTTATTTTATTTATCGTTGTTATAAATATATTAGTTGGACTAATATTGAATATTGCTTTCTTTGAACAGTTAGACTGTACAAGACACTACTCCACTTGTAGTTGGTCATATAGTTGAACTATAGTAACCATTACATTTTGAGTGTACCTGAAATCGTTGATTGGATAGTTGGACTATTGCAATCGAGATGGTTGGAAAGATTAGCGTCAAAGGACATAATCCTGGGTGAAAATGTCTTTAAACGCGTAAATTTTCCAGATTAGGAAATGAATCTCAGATAGTCCTGGGAGCCGAGAAGTTACTCTATGGATAGAGAATCCTTTCGGGGCCCTGAGCCCGGAGTTGAGCAAATAGTAGAGCATGAGCTTAGGAAGACTCATCGTGATGATAACTTTAGTGCTCAATTTGTTATGCTTGCCGCAATGACTCATTAATTTCGTCGTCAGAACTAAGGATTAAATCTTTATACCATGATGTTGAAATTAAAGGATCTTCATAGATCTAACATTTGATCTTTGAAGTATGAATTGCAAAAGAAGCTCTTTCGCTCGCGTATGTCAGAGGGTACATCTGTCGAGCACTAGGTGTCTCAGATGATTACTGACATCGAACAGCTAGGTTAGCTGGGCATTACCTACGAGGCCGAGACTTCCATAGATTTGATCTTACAATCTCTGCCTGAATGATAGGACGAGTTCATCAAGAACCAAGAGAAAACTCTTGGAGAGTTAATGACTATGCTTAATAAGGCAGAGCCAGAGCTTCCAAAAGGGCAAGAAGCGCAAGACGCATCTTACTTTGACATCCCAGAAGGCCAAGGCTTGGCCGAAGGCTTCTAGGGTGTGAAAAAAAAGGCAAAAGAAAAATCATCACAGTCTTCTGGGAATACAAAGGACATATCCCAAGATGTCTGCCTAAACTGTGGCAAACGGGGTCACTGGAAGCGTGACTGCAGTATGGACAAGGGAAACATGAAGGAAGTGAAGGCGGGCAAGGCTCCGACTTCAGGTATGTTTGTTATTGTAATAAATGTGTCCACTACTAGTTTTAAAAATTGGATTTTTGATACTGAATGTGGTACATACATATGTACTGATGTGCAGGATCTGCTTATTAGCAGGAGACTGGCTTCAGATGAGATCGACCTGCGACTCAGAAATGATACGAGAGTCGTTATTTTGGCTATGGAAACCTAAGTTTTGGAACTGCTCTTTGGGCATGTACTTAAATTAGGAAACTGTTATAATGTATCTAGTTTGACTAGAAACATTATCTTTATATCTAGTTTAACCCGTTGCGGGTAAACCTTTATGTTCCAGAACACTGGGTGTTTTGTTTATAAAGATGATATTGAGATATACACATTAGATATTAATAACAGTATTTATATTTCAAATATAAATGAATCTCAAACATATAACATGACAAACAAATAGCTCAAACTGAGTAAATCATATGAGACCTATTTGTAACATTGTTGTCTGGGACACATTAACAAGACTCGTATATCCACTCTTTTGAAGAATGGATACATGGACAGATTTGATCCTAATTCAAATGATGTCTGCGAATCTTGTTTATTAGGCAAAGTGCCTAAAACTCCTTTTAGTGGTAAAGGTGTACGTGCCATCGAGCTGTTAGCCCTCGTTCATAGTGACATAAGTAGGCTCATGTCTAGCTAGGCTAAAGGTGAATATGAATATTTCGTAACCTTTACGGATGTTTCATCGCGTTATGGTTTTGTGTATCTTATGAAACACAAGTCTGAAACTTTTGATGAATTCAAGGAGTTTCGACACGAAGTAGAAAAACAGACTAACAAAAGTATTAAAACATTACGGTTGGACCATGGTGAAGAATACTTTAATAATGAGTTTCTAGATTACTTGAAAGAATATTGTATTCTTTCACAGTGGACTCCTCCCGGGACACCTCAATTAAGTGGTGTGTCCGAAAGGAGAAACCGAACTTTGTTGGACATGGTAAGGTCAATGATGAGTCGCTCTGAGCTACCAATTTCCTTCTAAGGATACGCATTGAACAGTGCAATACTTATTTTGAATAAGGTTCCGTCAAAGTCTGTTGGACATACTCCATATGAAATATAGACAAGAAAGAAACCGGGTTTCTCATTCCTGAAGATTTGGGGATGCTAGGCATGTTAAACGTTTGGATGGTACCAAACTAGAACCCAAATCGGATAAGTGCCTATTTGTAATTGGTTATCCTAGGGAAACCAGTGAATATTGCTTTTATAACCCACAAGAGAACAAGGTGTTTGTTGCTCTCCATGCGGTTTTCCTCGAAAAGGAATTCCTATATGCAGTGGTAAGTGGGAGGAAAGTAAAACTCGATGAAAAATGGAGTGATGCTTTTCATGGCACCAAATTCCTTACGGAACACGAATAGTTCATCAAGGATGAGACTGTTCCACAATCTTCAAATACACAAGAACCGCGTAGGTCAAAGAAAGTTAGGAAACAACCTGGGAGGAATGGGTTTCTGATCTCACCTCATGTGGATGTTAATCTTATTGAGGATAATAAACCGACTACGTATGAGGAAGTGATACAAGGTATCGACTCCGCTTTATGGGAAGAAGCCATGAAGTCCGAAATGGATTCCATGTATACCAACCATGTTTGCACACTTGTTGATATACCAGAAAGCATTGTGCCTTTTAGTAGCAGATGGGTCTTCATGGTGAAGACACACATGGATGGCAACATACAAACATACAAAGTTATGCTTGTATCGAAAGGGTATCGTCAACAACATGGTGTCGAATTAGACGAAACTTTTTCACCTGTTGCCATGATTAAATCCATTCGGATAATGTTTGTTATTTCTGCATATTTTATTTATGTAATATGGCAGTTGTAAGTCAAAACCGCTTTCCTTAACGAAAATCTTTTGGAGGATGTTTTATACAATACCCTGACGGTTTAGTCGTGCCAAAACATGCAAACAAGGTTTGCAAGTTAAATCGATCCATTTATGGATTGAAGCAAGCATTGCGTTCTTGGAACCAACGTTTTGATGAGATCATAATACAATATGGTTTCATTCAAAACGAAAATGATTCTTGTGTATATAAGAAGGTTAGTGGGAGCGCACTGACAATGATTGTCCTATACGTTGATGATGTATTGCTTCTTAGCAATGACATTCCCATACTAAAATCGGTGAAAGCTTGGCTTTCATTAAAATTCTCCATGAAATTCTTGGGAGAGGCGACCTTTATTATAGGAATAAAGATCTACTGGGATAGATCTAAAATTTGTTGGCACCCTCCAAGAACTCATACATTGTTAGACATGTATGCGACTTGGTGTCTCATATGCTTTGAGCATTTGGAGTCACTATCAGGCCAATCCAGGTGATAGTCACTGGATTGATGTTAAGAACATCCTTGAGTATCTTAGACGAAATAAGGATGCTTTCTTAAATCATGGAGAATGAGAACTTGAGGTGACTGAGTTCACCAATACAAGTTTCCAAACCAATAAAGACGACTGTAAATCGCAATAAGGGTACATGTTTTATTTGAACAACGGAACAGTGAGCTAGAAATCTTCCAAGCAAGATATTGTTTTCGATTCAACAACAAAGCGGAATATATTGATGCGGCTTAGGCAGGAAAAGAAGTGATGAGTGATAAATGTATCACTATTTCCCACTCATTTAACTTAATATTTTGTATAGTTTCTTGAGTTTTGTGAATATTTTGATGTTTGTTGTTTATTTTTGCAGATAAATAAAGTTTCAGGACATTCTGGAGGTGATTTGGAGCAAAACTGTGAAATTTGGTGAAATTTGGCAAAAATGGTATTTTGGTAATTTTGGGCGTCCCGACACAAAGGGTATTTTGGTAATTTTGGACATCCCGACACCGAAATAAAGTTTCAAGATATTCTGGAGGTGATTTGAGCAAAACTGTGAAATTTGACGAAAAGGGTATTTTGGTAATTTTGGGCGTCCCGACACCGAGGGTATTTTGGTAATTGCACCACCATGCCACATGTCAAAATTCAACGAGCTGTTTTTTAGCACACCATGCCACGTGTCGAAAATTCAGCGATCCAAAAAAAATAATAATAAAATAATAAAATAATAAAAATCAGAAAAATAATAATAAAAAATTAGATTTTTTGCCTATAAATAGATTTCGAATTTTTAGTTTCAAATGTACCAAATCCTCTGTAAATACTTATATAATAGAGAGTTCTTCATATTTTCTTCATATATTCAGTTTTATTTACGCTTTGTAGTAATAATTCTATTCAACCATGAGGGAGTAACCTCACCATGCTGAGGTAATAAGGTAATTCTTTTACTTTTGCTTTTTAGATTAATCTCCCTTAAAATATAATATATAAACTATTTAAAATCTGAATTAATAAAGATACCGCCATTCTAGGTCGGTTGGTTATTCAATTCAAACTGGTTAAACCTGACTTAATGAGGATACCGCCATTCTAGGTCGGTTGGTTTAAGTTTATATTTCTGTTCCGCCTTATGGCTGGTATATTTGAATTTGACTTAATCAGGATACCGCCATTCTGGACGGTTGGTTTAAAATATCACAAGATTATATATTATATTATTGGGAGATATCTAAATAGTAAATAGTAGAAGTTAATTCCTTTTACCTTAGCATTTATTTTTATTACTTTTCAGTAATTTCATTTCATGTCTTTTAAATTTTTATTAGTTTTAGCTATGTATTGTAACTAAATTAGATATCTATGGTTGTGATAAAATCTAATATAACCGGTTTTAAAAGGGTTAGATTATAGTTTGAGTAATTTAAAAGAGTTATTTATTGAGTCATAATCTTAATGCCTTTTTTATTAATTGGCCATTAATAAAATTGATTTAGATAAACTTAAAATGAACTAGACATAGGGATTTTAAGTTAAAGACCACAGACTCAATAACCCACGATCTTCCTTAGGATAGATAACCCTTTAATAGATTTCCTTACAGGATAGGAATATACCTGTTGGGCGGGGTAGTCATAATTGGAACTCAATCTTAATGAATCTAGGTAAATTAATTGACATAGACATATGATTCAATTGGATTATACTAGGTATTTGTAAATGATCATTCGGAAGAGGCTTTTACATAATTTAGTGTTCCAGATTAATAATTCAATAATTTACCCAACTATGATATAACTACTTACTTCATCTTTTAATTAATATTGGAAGAATTCACAACCTATATAGTTTTAATCTTCATTAATCTTCTTTCAATTTCTTTTACCTGTTTTTAGAATCATCATCCTTTCAAATCAATCAATCATCTTATTAGATATTTGTAAATAAAATAAATATCAACAATTAACAACAACAGTAGGAATTAAGTCCTCGTGGGATCGATATTTTTATACTACTTGAACGATACGTGCGCTTGCGTTATACATGTGTGTTTACGCCGGTCAAGAAGCATTTTGGATCTATAAAATTTCTAATTGGATTATGAGTAGTTCTGTTAGCAGCTGAGCTGGTCTACAGCACATGCTAAAGAATTACAGTCTCATCATTGATCCAAGTAAGTACTTCGACGATTTTATCTGATCTGTGAGATCATACATTGTGGCGATGTCAAGATCAAAAGATCATTTAAGATGATAACCTTCAATATCCGCTGATGGAAGTGATATCTCAGCATAAGTTTGAGCGATTAGTACATAGTTCAAGTGTTAGACACTTGAGTGATTGGCTATAGGCCAAATGGGAGATTATTGGACAATTATGACCCATAGCATCACTATTTGTAAAAGACATGGTGTTCTTTGTACAAATTAAGTATGTGACAAAGGAAATTGCTATTTTATCATTTGTATTTGGATTACTTGGATATATAAATGATAAAAGTCCATATGATTAGTACCAGATTAATAAGATATGAGACAGTATTAATCCATGAAATGTTTAATCATTAAATATCCTTAGTCATAGTATTATCGAGACAGGACATCGATAATGCGGAATAGGCTAGTATTGCACTTGTGCGCGTTATGGAAGCGTAACAACATAGTTCTCATAAATTTAAGTATTGGATACTTATGCAAGTGTGATAAGAGGTTCTATTAGCCGTTGGACCGGGAACAGCTTCGCTCTGGATAGACCCATCGGAATCCCATTGGTAGTATGACTATGTGTCTATGGGAATCTGAATCAGGGTAGGTGTATTTGGTCTTAACCTGAGACTTGCATCGCTAATACTTGCGACAATCAGTAAGCTTTGGTTTTGGTCATCCGGAGCTTTAACAGGTTTTGTGTACGCCTCTTCTAGGTATACTGAGAATCGTTGTGTATTGGGTGTGATGTCAAGATGGAAGTATCACTTCAGTCATATGGAGATTATGATCACGTAGGATACATAACTTGTACTCTTAAATGTTGCAGCTATTGGGATAGTATGACTAGGTATGATTATACGATTATAGAGACTAGTTGCTAGTGATCTGATATATGCTTCGTACGGGACAGACATAATTCCAGTCCTATGCCTAGCATGTGTGACATCCGATACTGGATCGCATACTAATAACTGTATACTACGCCTGAAAAAGATTACATATTCTTCGTTGAATATTTTTGGAGAATTGGGTAGGCACGGTGCTTTGCTAGAAGCCAACCATGTCTTGTAAATTGGTAAGAACGTGGTATGGGGTACGCACGTGTTCGGATAGTCCGACAACCGGATTTACTGCGAACATATACATGGATCTCTTTAATCGCTTCCCAAAGATTCACCGATGAGATTTGACTCGAATAGAGAAAATTAATCAGGGATTAATTATGAGAGAGAAAATTAATCTGGGATTAATTACGGCAATAATTAATCTGGGATTAATTAACAGAGAGAAAATTAATCTGGGATTAATTGCGTCATGAATTAATCTGGGATTAATTTGTGAAGAAGAGAGAACGCGATTAATTTGGAATTAATCGGTAAAATAAATTTAATAGTTAAATTGGATTTTTCTATTTAATTTATTTATTTGGGCTAAAATATTATATTGGATATATTAATTGAAATTGGATTTCAATGCGGAATTAAAATCGGATTTTAATTCAAGCAAACAAATTAATTTGGAATTAATTCGTAAGAGAGTTCCGTAATAATTTTGCAAGGCATTATTATTTAATTAAATTAGATTTAATTATGTCGCGATGGAAAATTCGTTTGATCAGATTAAATGTAACCGGGCCCAAAGTCGTATTGTGTGTGCCAACCAAATTTTGAATTTCAGGTGGTGGGACCCACTTGACTTACATCAACTTGTCAAAAGTTGATGGAAGTGGTTGAACATAATTAATGAAATCTTACACACAACCAAAGTGTGTGTAAAAAGTTTTATTTTTTGGAAAAACAAAATACTTTACTTTGTTTTTAGAAAACATAACAACATATTACTTCAACTTTTGTAACAAGTTGAAAAACACATTCTCTCTCTTTTCTCTACAATTGTCGTGAGCTTCATCTCCTTGGAGGAGAAAATTTTCTTTCAAATCTTGTTCAAGCTAGCACTTAAATGAGTGAATCAAGGTGATAGGGAAACTCACCCTCGAGTTTAGAAATCAACGAACAAGCTTGGAGCTTCTACATCCTTTGAAATTTTTGAAATCTCAACCGATCAATGTAAGTAATTTCCATAACTTATCTTTGATTTATTCGCACAATAATCACGCTTAGAGATCATTGGCATGTCTAGGACACTAACAATCATATATTCAAATGATCTCATATGCTCGACTCGAGGAGATTCCTATTGACGGTGGTGTATACTTCCAACTATTAGGAATCATCTGTGAGTCATTCAGTATTCGGTCCAACCAATACCCACATGTCTATACGAGCTTTCAAAGCTCATGGTACATCGGGTTAAACCATTGGAACTCCAATTCCAATATACGACATGTGCTAGTTTTCTAGGTTATAGGAATTCGACCGTATTCCAAAACCATTGACTAGGAGTATATACACTTTAAGAATAGTTTAAAATAGTAATACTTATCCTAATTTCGAACCACCTAATGTCCAATATTACTACATGACTATTCTAAGGTCGATGTCATTCTTAGCATATTTATACATCAAACTAATATGCATAATAACAATATCAATAATAAGGTTTGAAATGAAAATGTAGTTATTTTATTAATAAATAATAAAATATAATGTACTATACATTATCCGGATTGGCGCTCTAAGCATCAACTCCAACAAATTGGGTGATTGTGTTAACTCATCACGTTCATCTAATGTTTTACCGGAGTGACCTAAGTTTCGAGCACTTATACCCTCACACTAATGAAGATCTTGGATATAAGTAGTAAGAACTCATTCGTCTCCGTATTGAAAAGATGGACCTTCTAATAATGCTCCAAAATTACTAATATTATTACTTAAAATAAAGTAATCACCTAATCATTTGAGATTTATGACAATCAAGTCACTAATTTAATTAGGTCAAAATTTTTTAATTTAAAACGTGCTTTATATATCCAATATGTCTTATGCATAATTAAATTAAAATAGAGAGACATAAATTCAAATACATGTCTAACATGCAACATGTGGTGTGTGATTAAGCATTGCTACTGATACCATTCTGTTGGGGCAGATGTGGACCCCTATGATATCAAGTATGGGTATAATTTTAAATAATTTAATGAAATACTATATTCCATTACGAGTGTATAGGAAAAAATCGGAGCTGAATCGGAGTCTGTAAACTCCAGAACGGAAGAAAATAAATTTCAGTGTGCTTGTAGCGCACGGCACTGTAGCGCCCAGCTCAATAAATTTTTTTTTATTTGTTTGCATTTGTTTCAAATGTGCCTTCAGCTCTCTGGTAAATTTCCTTATGGAATTATGGTCTATTACCCTAATAGCTTTACAACTCTCCCTACACACTTCAAAAACACAAAAAATTAATTTTTAACATCAAAACTAACATCAACACATGTTATAGAATAAAAATCAAGTTTTTCAAAATATCAAATATTTTTACAAAAATATAAATTTATTCTAAATACGCACTTGCGTAAATTTTGAATGCAAAACACAAACCAAATTAGAATCCCACAATGAAGTGGCTCGTGAACAATTCTAAGTCACCCAAAGGTGGTCAAATAATTCTATAATTGTAGTCTTAGCTCTAAGCTATTATCTAGAGTTCCAAACTCTAATTTTATGTCTATGTCTAACATAAATATTTTGACCCAATTACAAGCATATTGTTTTTATTCTTTCAAAGCATCCTAACACAATTAATTAGCCTAATTTCAATATTATGTATCTAATACATAATTCAATACTATATGTCTCACTAATGAAAAATATAGCCTTTGAAGAAGATCAAATTTACCTATCAATGTTGATTCAAAGATCCAATCTACTTCTCCTTGTTGAAATATTTGGAGAACTTCCAAGGATTAGCAGGCTTGACTCCAAGATCCAATCTTGATTCCAATGCTAATAAGCTTCACCCCAAGATCCAATCTTGATTTCTCCTAGATGAAATGTTGTAGAGACCTCACAAAGCTTCTCTAAACACTGCTCTAACTTACGTTAATTTCTCTAATTCTTACTTGTATTGAGCTTTCTCAAGATTTTGCTTTGCTTAATTAAAATCTTCCTAAATCTAAAAGTTGTAAGTAACTTTTTGGTGGGCTTAATCTAATTTGTCAAAATATGTATAATTAGGTGTGACTAATCTCCATTGTCTACCACTTTGATTTAATCCAATTAAATCAAGACAAGGATTAGGAAATGGATTAGTTCAATGTTTGCCACTTTGATTTAATCCAATTAAATCAAACCAAAACCACATTTCATTACATACTTACAATTACCATAATATCCTTAAATGGTGGAGATAATTATGATTTTACAATTAAGCCCTTGTGTAATTATTGAATTAATCCAATTAATCAAATTAGGTCAAAATAAATAATCAAGGTTATCCAATAACAGTTGATTATCTTAGTTGATAATTATAATATCGAATATTATCTTTTATCAAAATTAATCGGCTACCCAAGTGCTCAACGAGTATATTTCATATTAGGACTCTCTAAGTTCAAACACATTCGTCATATAAGCTTAGCTCATATGTACGCAATTCGGCCACCTCCGAATTCGCGAAGAACACGAACGACCTTTCTGAACTATATAAATCGAGGTCATCACATATGTTTAACAATCCCTCCATTGTAGGCTATCTGAGTTGTGCTTAGGAAACATAGAATACACCGTCAAGTTTCCGAGGTGCACATCTCATGTCGACATGTCCACGATTCTTCATAACTAATGTGATCTACCCTAGGTGATCGACTTTGACCAAAGCTTTAAGAATCGTGACTTTACTCACATGGATACCTAAACCCCTTATAGTACACATACGGGCCGACAGATCTTATCTTGCTTCGCACTTGATAACTGAGTGCATCGGTCCACATCCAACGAACATCTAGAGGTCAGACCATGAAAGGTTTCTGACATACATGGCATTAAAGTTTGGAGGATCTCACACAAAATCAATGATATCATATAGCCAAAGGATTGCATATGCTACTTGTATTGGTCCAACTAATACCCATACATCTATTCGAGTTTCCAAAACTCATGGTACATCAGATTAAATCATTGGAACTCCAATTCTAGTATACGACATGTGCTAGTCTTCTAGGTTATAGGAATCTGACCGTAGTCCAAAACCAACGACTATGAATATATATACTTTAAGAATAATTTTCAATAGTAATACTTATCTCAATGTCGGACTACCTAGTGTCCAGTATTACTACAAGACCATTCTAAGGTTGATGTCATTCTTAGCATATTTATACATCAATGTCATACGCATAATGACAATACCATTAATAAGGTATGAAATGAAAAAATAGTTATTTTATTAATAAATAATAAAATGTACAATTCGGATTGGCACTCCCAGCACCAACTCCAACAATAGTAAGCAAGGTATTGTAGCAAAGGCTAATTATAATTTTAGCAAATTATCATTGTGCCTCTTATGTAGAAAATTCCTGAAACACTAGCAAAATAATTCTGAAAACATTTATACGCACTGCATACAATCCTATAGTACTATAAGTACTATATATATTGCAAAACCCCTGTAATTTCATAAAATTATGATTTTACCCCTAATGCGTCCCAAACCAAAAATTCTCAGAATACTTTCGGAACAATTCCGAAAATTTCAGAATTTTTTCCTACGCATTTCCACATTTTCAATTTCATCCATAACCCCTCAATTTCACCAAATCAGCTACAATTGAATTATTTTCAAAATTAATCAAATTAATCCCCAAATAATTCAAATTTCATGCAAATTCAAATCCACCAATGGAGAATCAACCCCCATAAAGTAACTCAAGAATAATTATATGTCACATAAGAGTGGCTCAAGTAACTGTATAATGGCAATTTGGTGAGCAAAACCATAATTAGGCCTAATTACACTAATTAGCGTAATTACCTTTACACATGTAATCTAAGGCTTTCTGATTTGGTTTCTATCATCCTAATCTCATCAAACATGCATAAATATCATGCAGCTAATTATGAGAAAATTGTAAACAATTTACAATACAAAGGAAACAAGAAACTACTTTAATCTCCTTATAAACCTTGGTTTTAGCTCTTAAATAACGCATCTATACATCCAATTTGATGCATGACCAAACCAAATGAAAAACCTCAATTTTTTCCTCTCTTGAACCTTTCAAGTTGTTGAAGAAAATCCAAGAACTCTATAACTAATGGAAATGGCGTGAACTAGGCTTATTTATAGGTGATGGGTATTTTGGTCATTTCATAAATTTTGACACTCACTTGGACAACATTTAGCCAAGACTGTTGGACAATTATGACCCATAGCATCACTATTTGTACAGATCATGGTGTTGTTTTACAAATTAACTATGTGACAAAGGAGATTGCTTTCTTATCATTTGTGATTAGATCACCAAGATGTATAAATGATAGGAGGTCCTTATGATTTGTTCCTGGATTGAGATTATATGAGACAGTATCAATCCATGAAGGATAAATCATTAAGTATCTCTAGTCAGAGTATTATCGAGATTGGACATCGATAATGCGTAAAAGACTAGTATTACACTTGTGCGCGTTATGAGGGCATAACGACATAGTTCTCATATATTTGGGTATATGATACTCATGCAAGTGTAATAGGAGGTTGTGTTTTACCGATGGTACGGGAAACAGCTTCGCTCTGGATAGACCCCCTCGGAATTCCATTGGTAGTATGATTATGTGTCTATGGAAGTCCGAAATCAGGGTAGGTGTATTTGGTCTTAACCTGAGACTTGCACCGCAAATACTTACGACAATCAATATTCTTTGGTTTTGGTCGTCCAGGGATTTAACAAGTTCTGTGTACGCCTCTGTTGGGTATATTGAGAATCGTATAGTGTTGGGTGTGATGTCAAGACGGAAGTATCACTCCAGTCATATGGAGAAGATGGTCACGTAGGATACGGGACTGGTTCTCTTAAATGCTGCAGCTATCGGGATATTATGACTAGGTCATGTATATCCGATTATAGAGACTAGTCACCAGAGATTCGATATGTGCTTCGTACGGGGCAGACACAATTCCAGCCCCAGGCCTAGCACGTGACATCCGATACTGGATCGACATACGCAATACTACGTATACTACGTCTGATATAGATCGCTTATTCCTGTAAGCATGTTTCTGGAGAATTGGGTAGGCATGGCGCTTTGTTAGAAGCCAACATTGTCTTGTAAATCGGTAAAACGTAGTACTTGGTACTTACGTGTTCGGATAGTCCGACGACCGTATTTACTGCCAACATATCCGGGGATCTCATGGGTCACTTCCCGAAGATTCACCGATGACGTATGACTCGCACTTTATTAATCTGGGATTAATTGCGTAGATATTTTATCTGGGATAAAATATCAATTAAGAGAGAGAAAATGATTAATTTAGAATTAATCGATAAATTAATATATTCGATATATTAAACGAAATTGGATTTCGACGCGGAATTAAAATTAGATTTTAATTCGGGCGAACGAGTTAATTTAGAATTAATTCGTTCGTGATGTGAATAGTGATTTTGCAAGGCATAATCATTTAATTGCGTCGCGACGGAAAATTCGTTAATTTAGAATTAGCGAACCCGAGCCTGAGATTGTTTGCGAGCGCATTCGCATTTCGAATTCGAGTGTGGCACACAAGTCAAATCAAACGTCAAATCGCTAGTCACATCAAGCGTCAAATCATGTCACTTTGAGTGATGTGACAATTGCTTGATTGATTGAGTGATGTGACTTGATGGAAGTTGTTGAAAATCTTTTTGAAAGCTTGAAAGACATATATCATTATTTTATTAAATGGTATTTGACTTTTATTTTTCTTATTTGATATACAAAACACACAACTTATAATCTCTCTCTTCCTAACACACGGTTTTGGAGCAAAACATTTTCCCTCTTCTTCTCTCTCGGCCAACATGCCATTTCTTCTTCTTTCTTTCACTGGTTTGACCGAATAAAGCAAGGAGAAGATAAGGAATTTTTGTATCAAAAATTCCTAAGTACTAGCACACCATTGGAGACATACAAAGGTGATAGGGAACTCACTTCATGAGCTTGGAATCACCATCAACCAAAGCTTGGAGCAACAATAGAGATCACCAAAGCCGAAAATGGAGAAGAAAATCAGTGGACTGTCGAGCTTGACAGTGGGCAGAAAATGAGTTTTGTTCATCACCGCATCGACTCAACCGATCATTGTGAGTATTCCGAAACTCCGTGATGTATTCGCATGTTTGTTTGATGCTTATTATTCGATCCTTGGGACCGTAGAACTCCAACAAAGACTCTCTAATTCATTTGGAAAAAATAATGTCCAAATACAAAAGCTTCCCTTGGAAGCCTTATATTTAATTAATAAATTAATTAACTAATTAATTAATTTAACAAATACTGAAATGAATATTCCAAAATATTCTCTAATAAATAATTATTAAATTAATTAAATAATTATTCATTTGACATGTTTCAAAATTCTTATGTGTATTCAATCAAATTATGTATCAAATATAAATACACATTAGTAAAAAAATACTCATCCATGTGTAATGTTACGAATAATCAAATTATTCGCTATAAATTATCATAGTGCTATACGAGTATACTTTAGTAATGAGACTCTCTAGGTTCAGGTGTATCTGTCACGGAACTCATTATGTAAAGGCTCAAGAAGTAGATACATGAATCCCACATACGGGACTGACAGATCTTCTCTGGACACATCACAAGATATCATGCGTATCGATCCACACCCAACGAACAGGCAGAGGTCTAGTCTAGAAAGACCGGTGACGTGACTGTTGTCAAAGTGTGGATGATCACTCATACATCAACAGTGGTATCTCAAGTTAAAGGACTTGATATGCAGCTCGACTCAGGAAGACCCTATTGACGTTGGTGTGCCATCTATTAAGAATTCTTCTGGTGAGTCGTCTATTGCTTATTAAATAAACACCTACATGCCGATATGAGTCTCTCAAGACTCATGGTTCATTAAGATAAATCATCGGATCAAATCTCGATATACAATATGTAACGGTCTCAACAGATTTCACTAATCAACCGTGTTAGTAAATCTTGAACATGAACTTTATTCGAGAATATACCTCTAGTAGTGACACATCCCAATATAAATTACAAACCTCGTTTGAAATTGCACATTACAATATATATTCTCATATATTTGTCGAATATATACATCACTAAAATCCATTTTAGCTTCAACCTAATCCAAATTAGATTGAATATGTATATAAAAGACAATATGTGCTACCTTAAATAAGTAATATTACAGAAATAATAATTGTTCGTATTCATGAATTAGTCATAAATACGATCCGGATTGACACTCACAACACAAACCCCAACACTTTTTCGGTGATATGTTAGGGATGTGCATTGGATCCAGTTCAACCTTAAACCAGTTAGAACCGACTCGCTTTTTAGAATAAAAAACCGGAACCAATTCGTTTAGGGTCGGTTCCGATCTAAAATATGGAACCGAATTTAAGCAGTTCGGTTCCGATTCTGCAAAGTAAGAATCGAAACCAGACCATTTAACCGGAACCGAAATCGATTTTGGAACCTCTTTTGGATTGTTTGGTAGAGTTTCTTGTGGTTTTAGAATTTCCAGATATACCATATTTTTTCCATTTCCTTCCCTCTCAATGGGTGTAGTATATTTTCAATTGAAAGACTTGAGCATTTTGATTTTGCAATGCAAGCACCTTTTTATATTTGGAGCTTCTGTTATTGTTTATTCACATATTCATTGTATTGATGCAACAATCGGCATTATTTGTCTGTTGGGTTAGTCTAAGCTTCCCAAGATCGAATCAAGCAATGAAAATAAGTGTGAATACAAATCGAGGAAGTTGCGAAATACTTACATCGATCGGTTGAGCGACGCGGTGGACAACAAAACTGATTTTCTGCCTTCCTCCATGCTCGGCAGTGAGCTGCAGTCCCTCTCCAAGATTTGGCCATGTGTGGTCCTCCATGGAAGCTCCAAGCTTGTGTTGATTCCTTGCTCATGTAGTGAGTTCCCTATCACATTTGTATGGACTCATTTGTGTGCTAGCACTCAAGAAATTTGCCACAAATTTCTCTTGCTTCCCTTTGTGTCTCACGGTCAAACCAGTGAATGAGAGAAGAAGAAATGGCCCATTTGGCCGAGAGAGAGAGATGAAGATTCTTGGCTCCAAAACGTGAGCTAAGGAGAGAGAATGAGAAAAATGTGTATTAGGTAAATTGTTTTCCAAAAACAATTAAACATATACCTAATACCACTTTCAAAAGTCAACATAAATTTGGCTCCAAAAATGGCATTAAATGTTATCCACCAACTCACATCAATCACATGTGACAACTAGTCACATCCCTCAAAATGACATGTGATTTGACGCTTGATGCGACTAATGATTTGACGCTAGATGTGACTTGTGTGCCGCACTCGAATTCGAAATGCGAATGCGCTCGCAAACACTCCTGGGTTCGGGTTCGCTAATTCCAAATTAACGAATTTTCTGTTGCAACGTAATTAAATGATTATGCCTAGCGAAATCACTATTCACGTCGCTAACGAATTAATTCTAAATTAATTCGTTCGCCCGAATTAAAATCTAATTTTAATTCCGCGTCGAAATCCAATTTCGTATAATATATCAAATATATTATTTTATCGATTAATTCCAAATTAATCGTTCTCTCGCTTTAAATGATATTTTATCCCAGATAAAATATCTCCGCAAGTAATCCCAGATTAATTTTCTCTCTTATCATAATTAATCCCAGATTACTATAGTGTGAGTCATACGTCATCGGTGAATCTTCGGGAAGTGACCCATGAGATCCCTGGATATCTTGGCAGTAAATTCGGTCGTTGGACTATTCGAACATGTAAGTACCAAGTACTACGTTTTACCGATTTACAAGACAAGGTTGGCTTCTAGCAAAGCGACATGCCTACCCAATTCTCCAGAAATATGTTTACAGGAATAAACGATCTATATCAGGCGTAGTATACGTAGTATTGCGTATGTCGATCCAGTATCGGATGATCACGTGCTAGGCCTGGGGCTGGAATTGTGTCTGCCCCGTACGAAGAACATATCGGATGTCTGGCAACTAGTCTCTATAATCAGATATACATGACCTAGTCATAATATCCCGATAGTTGTAGCATTTAAGAGAACCAGTCTCGTATCCTATGTGACCATCATCTCCATATGACTGGAGTGATACTTCTGTCTTGACATCACACCCAACACACTACGATTCTCGATATACCCAGAAGAGGCGTACACAGAAACCGGTTAAAGCCTTGGACGACCAAAACCAAAGTATATTAATTGTCGCAAGTATTAGCGTTGCAAGTCTCAGGTTAAGACCAAATACACCTACCCTGATTTCGGACTTCCTGTGGGACACAGGAACTGGGCGACGCATGTTGTCCCGGGCTCGCGGCCCGGTCGAGAGTACGGAGTAGCCACGGGGGACTAAACCGGAGAATAATGGAGTCGCCACCCGGTGTGAACCGGGAAAATGAGATTTAAGGCCGCGCTCACCCCTCGCAAGGGAAGACCTCAAACCGTTGGGTTCGGAATGGTCCCTTACTTATGCCACTTGTAATGAAAGGATTATATGATAATTTAATCAGGCTTAAGTAACACTTATTTCTAAGAATATCATGCTTTTAAATCCACATACATACATCAACAAGTTCATCTAAATTTATATTTAACACATATTCGAATTTGCATACAGCCTATTTGCATGTAATCTATGTCTCAATTGCATACATAAGGTTTATCATACGGCAAGCATACAAGTTAATGAACGCATTGGTGGACACAGAAGCGCAAACAAATAGCATTCTTACTAGCATGCATATTAAGATAAGATATTTAAGCGCATAACAGAAATAGACAACTAGAGAGGTAATACAAATGCATAACGTAAAAAAGGGACTCTGTGCTAAGATGGACATGTCGTAATGTGATGCAGGAGGATCTGTTTACCGTGGGCTTTCGTGCAGCGTTCGTAGACGCGTTCGAACGGTAAACAGAAGGTTCTCGTTCGAGTAGCGTTCGTAAACGCGTTCGAACGGAAATGAAACAGAATACTCACGTTCGTATGGCGTTCGTTAACGCGTTCGAACAGAGATGAGACCTGATGCATGGTAAGGCAAAAATGCATGCGCGTTCGAGTTGAGTTCGTAAACGCGTTCGAACGGGAACACCTAATGCATGAAATGGGACGCAATACATAAATGGCAAATAGTACAATGCGAGGCGCGGCGAAGCATCGTGGTAAAGGATTTTAACCTCTTCAATTAGAGGACCTCTCATCGCACTTACTTAACACATGCACTCGATCGCATCATGCATACAAACATAAGGACAATCACATCAAACTAAGTATGCTCGATTGAACACATCTTTCATCCAACCGAACACACATCAACCGGCGCGGCAAAGCATCGTGGTAAATGGCTTTAACCCCTCCCCATATGGGATCTTTCATTCCACTTACTAAGCCCATGCGCTTGATTGAACCATGCATAAAAACATAAAGACAATCATATCAAACTAAGTATGCCCGATTGAACACATCTTACATCCAACCGAACACACACATCAACCGGCGCGGCAAAGCATCGTGGTAAAGGGCTTTAACCCCTCCCCATAGGGGATCTTTCATTCCACTTACTAAGCCCATGCGCTCGATTGAACCATGCATAAATGAGCAACATACAGAATTCAAGTGACGAAAAATAAATAAACAAAAGCAACATAAAACAAAAGAGGGTGTCGTTTACTCAAGCGGTACGTGGAGTTGTGTCCCGAGTACAGATCATATTACCGTCCATTCGGAATCGGCTATGAATTTATGTCCGGGTTTCCATCCGATATACCGCGAGAGTTGACACGTCTCTCATTTTATTCCACAGCCACAACATACAACATCTCATAATCCATGCATATTTATCTACTCAAGGGCCACAACATGCATTTCAACATGACAATCATGCAAGTAATATTTAATAAATAATACAAAAAATGAGTGTGAAAGATACCCTCAGGTCTAACCTTTTTTCCAACTTTCAGGCTTGCGTTTCACGGACGTTGGAAGGGTACAGCTCCTCAACTTCTCCGGTTCACTGGTTTAGCATCCTAGCTCACTGCTTTGCTGTTTTGCTTGCTGTTTGGACTCCGTTCTACTACTGTTCGGCCTATGTTTTGCTGCTCACTGTTCAGGTCACCTATTTTGACGTTTCAACGGAATGTTCTGAGTTTTTGTGTGGGTTTTTAGTGTAGTCTTATGTGATTATTTTAAGGATTATGAATGCAGTTTTTTATGTTATTACTTTAAGGTTTTTAGGGAATGTTTTAAGTGTATCCTGCTGCTATTTTAGGGGTTAAATTACTGTTGTTTGGGCGTGATTTAGGGACTGGTTTGGGACAGTTTCGGTTTGTGTAAGTGGGCTACAGATTGAACTGTTTGGAGAGGGTATTGTGCGGCAATGGGAGAGTTTGGAGGTCTCTTGGGTGTGCAAGAGAAGGCTTGGAGGAGTGTCTTAGGCGTGATTTGAGAGATATGTGTGCTTCGGTTATTGAAGGAGGTGTAGGAGAGAAATTGTTTTTACTTCTTTATGCTATTACCGTGAATGATATTGTGTCCAGGAGAGGGTGGCTTTGGTTGGGGGTTGTTTATATAGAGAAGGGTTAGGGCTTCACCTTGTCTCACAAGGAAGGGATTTGGTGCATTAAAGGGAGGATTTGATTTGGTGTTGGACAAGGAAATGATTAGATTGAGGGGGACAAATCTTGGCTAGATTAGGAATACAATATCTTTAGATTGGTTATGATTGATTTTAATTAGGCATGACATCTTTTTAATTTAGTATGTGATTTGTTTAGTTAGGAAGTTAATATATTTGATTTATCTTAATTAGGTATGATTATATTTTGTGTTTTATTTAATTGGTAAATGGTTTAAATATTTTATTTAATTCAATGTTTAATTTAATTAAATTGGGATGTGTTTTATGGGCTTTGGGGAGCTAATTGGGCTTGGGTGTGAGGCTAGCAACAAAACCAGAATTACCGACACCGTTCGAACGCTTCCTCGAACGCGACACGAATGCCCGCAATCTGTTTGGCGTTTGAACTTATACATGAACGCAGCACGAACGAAAACAGTGAACCTTGTTTATTCTGAATTTCCCCTTCCGATATCCGTTTCCCGCGACTTCCGTGACTCAAAAGGTAGTGCCTCCAAATGAGACTCATCATCGGGTTTCACATGCAAAAATACAATGCCTACACTTCCATAGACACATAGTCATACTACCAATGGAATTTCGAGGGGGTCTATCCATAGCGAAGCTATTTCCCATACCATCTGTAAAACACAACCTCATATTACACTTGCATGAGTATCCTATACCCAAATATATGAGAACTATGTCGTTATGCCCTCACAGCGCACAAGTGTAATACTAGTCTTTTACGTATTTATCGATGTCCAATCTCGATAATACTCTAACTAGGGATATTTAATGATTTATCCTTCGTGGACTGATATTGTCTCATATCATTCTCAATCTAGGAACAAATCACAGGGACCTCCTATCATTTATATATTTTGGTGATCTAATCACAAATGATAAGAGTGCAATCTCCTTTGTCACATAGTTAATTTGTACAACAACACCATGATCTGTACAAATAGTGACGCTATGGGTCATAATTGTCCAACAATCTCACACTTGGCCTATAGCCAGTCAATCGAGTGTTTAACACCCGAACTATGTACGGTTGGCTCAAACTGCTGAGAAAAAGCTTTCGTCAGTGGATTTGCATGATTATCGTCTGATGCGATTTATACGATCATTACATCGCCACGATGTATGATCCGAACGAATCAGATGATTATCTAAGTATTTATCTGGATCGTTGAAGACATCATTAATTCTTTAGCTTGCGCTGAAGCCTAGCTCAGCTGCTAATAGAACTATATCTAATCTAATTAGATTTATTATTGACCCAAATGGCTTCTATTTCTGCCTCAGCAGCAGCAATAACCTGCATTTGTTGTTTATTCAGTAACAGTATCTTGCTCGGAAGATTTCCAGCTCACTGTTCCGTTATTCAAACTGTATAGTACCGTTTGCGACTTATAGTCGTTTTATCAGTTTAGAAAACTTGCACCAGTGATCTCAGTCACTTCAAGTTATCCTTCTCCATAGTATAAGACATCATCCTTAGTTCTTTAAGATACTAAAGGATGTTCTTAAAATCAATCCAGTGACTATCACATTTGTATTGGCCTGTTTGTGAATCCATATGCTCAAAGCGTATGAGACACCAGATCGCGTACATTTTTCAATGTACTATTTCTCGGTGAGTTTCATGAAAGCCAAGCTTTCACCGATAATATTATGGGAATATCATTTCCAAGAAATTATATGTCATCATTATTTATAGGACATTTATTGTCAGTGCGCTCCCACTAACCTCCTTATATATACACAAAAATCATTTCGGTTTGAATTAAATCATAAACCATTATGATTACATCAAAACGATAATTCCAAGAACCTAATGCTTGCTTCAATCCAAACATGGATCGAATAACCTGCAAACCTTGTTTGCTAGTTTTGGTACGACAAAACCGACAGGATGTTATAAACATCCTCCAAAAGGTTTCCTTTGAAGGAAAGCAATTTTCCCGTTAAGCTGACATATTTCATAAATGAAACATGCATCGTCAGCATGTTGGTTTCTATTGATGTCCCAAGATCATTTAAGCCACGAAATTGAATGAATATTATAAAGAAATGTGGTGGAAACACACTTACATTGAACGGATTGGATGTGATGCTCAACAAAATTTTCCTTCCCTTCAATCTACTCCAAGATTCGGCCAAGAGAAGCTTTGTTGATGAAGATGATGAAGCTCCAAGCTTTAGGATTCCAAGCTCTAAGATTCGGCTCCCTATCACCTTGTATTTGATCCTTGTTGTGCTAGCAAAGATGAAAGAAAAACAACTCCAAGAACACCTCCAAGGCTCACAGTTTTGCTATTTTTGGGAGAGAGAAAGTGTTTAGTTTTTCTTCTTCTATTTGGCTTCAAAAACGTAAAATGAAGAATGAAAAAACAATTACCAAATATTTGGTAAATGGTTTACAAAAGTCAAAGCCAATTTTGGCTCCAAAATTGTAATAAATGGCCACACCTAACTCCATCATGAATAGTGACAACATGTCACTCACCAAAAGTGACTTTTGACATCTATCACAAATAAATGACAAGTGATGTGACTCGCGATGTGACTTGTGGGCCCCACTCGAATTCAAAATGTGAGTGGGCCTGCAAACACTTCCGGGCTCGGTTTCGCTAATTCCGAATTAACGAACTTCCTTCGCGACGTAATAATTACGCCTAGCGAAATTACTATTCACGTCGCTAACGAATTAATTCTAAATTAACTCGTTTGCCCGAATTAAAATCTAATTTTAATTCCGCGTCGAAATCCAATTTCGTTTAATATATCCAATATATTATTTTGTCGATTAATTCCAAATTAATCTTTCTCTCTCTTCAAATAGTACTTTATCCAAGATAAAGTGTCTCCGCAATTACTCCCAGATTAATTAAGTTCGGATCATACGTCATCGGTGAATCTTCGGGAAGCGACCCAAGAGATCCCTGGATATGTTGACAGTAAATACGGTCGTCGGACTATCCGAACACGTGCGTACCTCGTACTATTTTTTTACCGATTTACGAGACAAGGTTGGCTTCTAGCAAAGCGTCATGCCTACCTAATTCTCCAGAAATATTCTTACTGGAATATACGATCTATGTCAGGCATAGTATACCGTAGTATTGTGTATTGCGATCCAGTATCGGATGTCACGTGCAAGGCCTGGGGCTGGAATAGTGTCTGCCCCATACGAAGCACATATCGGATATCAAGCAACTAGTCTCTTTGAATCGGATGATCATGACCTTGTCATATTATCCTGATGGTTGCAACACAATAGAGAACAAGTTCTGAATCCCTGCGTGATCATCATCTCCATATGTCTGAAGTGATACTTCTGTCTTGACATCACATCCAATACACTACGATTCTCAATAAACCCAGAAGAGGCGTACACAGAACCTGTTAAAGCCCTGGACGATCAAAACCAAAGTTTACCGATTGTCGCAAGTACTAGCGATGCAAGTCTCAGGTTAAGACCAAATACACCTACCCTGAAGCGGACTTCCATAGACACATATACATACTACCAATGGGATTCCGTGGGGTCTATCCAGAGCGAAGCTATTTTCTGTACCATCGGTAAAACACAACCTCCTATCGCACTTGCATAAGTATCCAATACTTAAATATATGAGAACTATGTTGTTATGCCCTCACAACGCGCACAAGTGCAATACTAGTCTATTCCGCATTATCGATGTCCAATCTCGATAATACTACGACTAGGGATATTTAATGATTAAACCTTTATGGATTGATACTGTCTCATATCATCTCAATCCGGAATTAATCATAAGGACTTTTACCATTTATAAATCAAAGTAAATAAATTACAAAACGGTAAAAGGCAATTTCATTACAACATAGTTAATTTTGTACAAAAACACAATGTCTTTTACAAACAATGACGCAATGGGTCATAACTGTCCAACAATCTCCCACTTGGCCTATAGCCAGTCACTCAAGCATCTAATACCTGAACTATGTACATGTCGCTCAAACTTTTTCTAAGGAATAACTTTCGTCAGTGGATCTGCCATGTTGTCATCTGATGCGACCTTCTCGACCTTCACATCGCCACGATGTATGATCTCTCGAATTAGATGGAAACGTCGAAGAACATGCTTGGATCGTTGATGAGACCGCGGTTCCTTAGCCTGTGCTATAGCCCCGTTATTGTCACAATACAATGGAACAGGCTCAGCTGTTAACGGAACTACTCCTAATCCAATTAGGAATTTTCGGATCCAAACTGCTTCATTTGCAGCAATGTACTCCGCTTCTGTTGTTGAATCAGCAACAGTCTCTTGCTTGGAAGATTTCTAACACAATGCTCCGTTATTCAAACAAAAAATGTACCGGGATTGTGACTTACAGTCGTCTTTGTCGGTTTGGAAACTTGCATCGGTATACCCAGCTACCTAAAGTTCTCCATCTCCATAGATTAATAAAGCATCCTTAGTTCTTCTAAGATACTTTAGGATATTCTTAACCGCCATCCAGTGACCTTCACCTGGATCGGCCTAAAATCGACTACACATGCTCTAAGCATATGAGACATCAGGTCGTGTACATATCATGGCATACATGATCGATCCGACTGCCGAGGCAAACGGTATCCGACTCATGTTGTCTCTCTCATCTTGAGTTTTAGGACACATATCCTTAGATAGATAGACGCCATGTGACACTGGTAACAGTCCACTTTTGGACTGATCCATGTTGAATCTCTTCAACACTTTGTCAATATATGTACTCTGGGAGAGTCCAATCAGCTTTCTAGATCTATCCCGGTAGATCTTTATTCCCAGAATAAAGGCTGCTTCTCCCAGATCTTTCATGGAGAATTTCAATGAAAGCCAAGCTTTCACTGACGTTAGCATGGGAATGTCATTGCCTATTAGCAATACATCGTCAACATAAAGGACAATAAAAGTCAGTGCTCTCCCACTAACCTTCTTGTATACACAAGGATCGTCTTCGTTTTGAATGAAATCATATTCTTTTATGATTTCATCAAAACGTTGGTTCCATGACCGTGATGCTTGCTTCAGTCCATAAATGGACCGATTTAACTTACAAACCTTGTTTGCAAGTCTAGACACGATAAAACCGTCAGGCTGTTGCATATAAACATCCTCCGAAAGGTTTCCGTTAAGGAAAGCGGTTTTAACGTCCATCTGCCATATCTCGTAATCAAAATATGCAGCAATTGCAAGCATTATCCGAATGGATTTAATCATGGCAACGGGTGAGAAAGTTTCGTCGTAATCGACACCATGTCGTTGACGATACCCCTTCGCTACAAGCCTAGCTTTGTACGTTTGTACGTTGCCATCCATGTCGGTCTTCTTCTTGAAGACCCATTTGCATCTAATAGGCTTTACGCCTTCTGGTGCATCAACCAGTGTCCAAACTTGGTTGGTGTACATGGAATCCATTTCGGACTTCATGGCTTCTTGCCATAAAGCGGTATCGATATCTTGTACCACTTCCTCATATGTAGCCAGTTCATTATCCTCAATGAGATTAATATCTACATGAGGCGAGATCAGGAACCCATACCTCTCAGGTTATTTTTTGACTCTCTCCGACCTACGCGGTCCTTGTGTAATAGAAGATTGTGGTACAGTCTCATCCCGGATGGACTGTTCTTGTTCCGTTGAGGATTCTAAGCCAGGAACAGTATCACTCCGATTTTCATCGAGTTCTACTTTCCTCCCACTAATCACTGCATTTAGGAATTCCTTCTCGAGGAAAACCGCATGTAGAGCAACACATATTTTGTTCTCTCGTGGGTGATAGAAGTAATATCCTTTGGTTTCCCTAGGATATCCCACGAATAGGCATTTATCCGATTTGGGTTCAAGTTTGGTACCTTCCAAACGTTTGACGTATGCCCAGCATCCCCAAATCTTTAGGAATGAGAAACCTGGTTTCTTTCCTGTCAATATCTCATATAGTGTCTGTTGTACAGACTTTGACGGAACCTTATTCAAAATAAGAATTGCATTGTTTAATGCATATCCCCAGAAGGAAATAGGTAGCTCAGTGCGACTCATCATAGACCTAACCATGTCCAACAAAGTTCAGTTTCTCCGTTCGGACACACCGTTTAATTACGGTGTTCCAGGAGGAGTCAACTGTGAAAGAATACCATTTTCTTTCAAGTAATCTAGAAACTCATTGCTCAAGTATTCGCCACCACGGTCCGACCGTAATGTCATTATACTCTTGCCGGTCTGTTTTTCAACTTCGTGTCAAAACTCTTTGAATTTCTCAAAAGTTTCCGACTTGTGTCTCATAAGATACACATAACCATAACGCGATGCATCATCCGTAAAGGTTACGAAGTATTCATATCCACCTCTAGCCTGGCTAGACATGGGCCCACATACGTCACTATGAACGAGGGCTAACAGTTCGGTGGCGCGTTCACCCTTACCGCTAAAAGGTGATTTAGGCATTTTGCCTAATAAGCAAGATTCGCAGACGTCATATGAATTGGATCAAATACGTCCAAGTACCCACTCTTCGAAAGTGTGGATATGCGAGTCTTGTTTATGTGTCCCAGACGACAGTGTCACATGTAAGTTTCATTTTCATTACTCATTTTAAGCCTTTTATTTGTTATATTATATGTTGGAGATAGATTTATATTCAAAATATAAAGACCATTATTTGCAACAGCAGTGCAAATTTCTACATCATTTTTATATAACTAACACCCAGTGTTCCGAAATACAAAAGTATACCCACATTGGGTTACCTTAGATACAGAAATAATATTCCTAGCAAACTAGGAACATAATAAAAGTCATCAAGTTCAAGTACATGCCCCGAGGGCAGTTCTAAAACAAAAGTGCCAACGGCCAAAACGGTGACTGGTGCCCCATTTCCGACGCGTAGATCAATCTCCCATGAGGCCAGTATTCTGCTAATCCGCAGATCTTACACATCAGTACATATGTGAGTACCACAATCAGAATCAAAAATCCAATTTTTAAAACTAGAAATAGTCATGTTTATTTCAATAACAAACATATCTGAAGCCGGTGCCTTGCCCGCTTTAATCTCCTTCTGGAGAGCCTTGTACTCGCGGCAGTCACGCTTCCAGTGATCCTGCTTGCCGCACTGGAGGCAAACATCCTGAGATTTGTCATTAGGCTTCCCAGAAGCCTTTGACGATTTTGTCTTGCCCTTTCTTTTATGCTTCTTCTTCTTCACACCTCCAATCGCATTGGGCCCAGCCCTCGGTGTCTGAGACGTCAAAGCAAAGTGCACCTCGCGCTTGATGCCCTTAAGCAGCTCCTTTTCAGCTTCCTTGAGAATTGATAACAACTCTTCAAGAGTATCATCAATGTTCATCAGGTTATAGCTTATTATGAACTGTTTCCAAGTGTCGGTGAGAGATTGCAAGATCATATCTATGGTAATCAATGTCGATGGACAAGAAGTGATCTTGACTTTGGCCAACAAATCACGACTTGGACAAGACACCGATATGGAACAAAACTCTCACGATTCAAACACATCCGCAATTGACAAAGGTCTTGACTCTGGCCAACAAACCAATGCCAACTTTGGATCTTGAGTAAGAATCACTCAACGGAAGGAAATAATGCGTAATATGTTTTGAGGGTTTTTCGCGTAAATTGGCAACCAATTTATTATCTTTGTTAAGGTCTCATCATTCACCCTTAAGCATGCATTCTAAAAGCATAATAAGACGAGGAAAGTAAACTAATAACGATATGCGGATGGATATTTAAACAGATTGTTCCTATAACAAATCACTCACTTTCCTCTCCTCGGCTAGCAATATTCTACTTCTACCTTATTACATAATACAATAATAGAAACCTCATTAACATTGAGAAAAATTAGGTGAGAATAGAATACAAAGAAATAATGAGAGAGAAGGCTGGACACGCAGGTCCAATTTATAAATTCCAAATTTACAATAATTTCTAAAATTTCCCTTTCCCTTCTAATATCCATCCGATATACGCTATTCATACATCACATCCATGTATTCATTCAAGCATGTTATTCAATCAAACTAATCAAATTAATTATCTTTGAATATTAGTGATCATCCAATGTTCAAACAATGATTTGATTTGCGCGAGTCCAACTTGTTTGAGAATAAGTACTTAAAGTACGAATTCTTGAATTATATCGAACTACTCGTTAAATCTAATTTAATCTGTATTCAATACTAATTCATATATTTAATTCCAAATTAAATATCTACACTTTTTAATGCGCTTTAATGATTAAGATTCCAAATCTAATCCTTTCGGGTCTCAAAGCCCAACTAACATCCAATGTTCGTTTAATTAAAGTCTGATGGGCTTTCAATTGATTTTATAAGGCATGGGCTTTGGTCAATATGGGTCAAACCCAATTGCCAAGCCCAATTGAGGAATCACCCTCATATGCCAAAAAACCAATTTTAGCCCATAAGACCCAATTAAACTTTTAAAGCTCATTTATTACATTTGGATTTAATGGAATTATTTAGGCCCAATTTGGATCCAATCCAATTGGCCTAAACCAATTTGGCCCAACCAAGCCCATTATGCCCAAATATAACATTTTCAAGCCCAATTCAAAATTAAGCCCATTAATCAAATTTTAATATTCTAAATTTTAAAATCCAATTAACTAAAGTGTAATACATCAATTAATTATCTAAATCCATATTTCCAAAATACAATTTAATTAATTAATCATGTTCTCATTTCCAACTTATGTCCAACAATTTTTTAATCAAAAAATAATCTCATTACATGCAAGGAAGCTCTCGGCCATATTAAGGATTTTTGTCTGATTTCGTTTTTCAATCCGATAGAATTACAAATCGACATTTCCAATTCGTTTCAAGTCATCCAATGATCATCAAAACAAAAATACCAAGACTTCCAAGGGTAATACTAGATTCGGCCATGCCTCTTTTTTGGGGAAAAATTCATCCAATTTTTTTTTTTCACAAAATTGATCATAAACAACTCAAAGTCATCCATCCATAAGCATGCTCAAACAAGTAATTTATTCAAAACATGCTCAAAATCAATTTACCCAAATTTTAACCTAAAATATTTCATGCTTAACCAAGGCTCATTGATACCATTGTTGGTTTCTATTGATGTCCCAAGATCATTTAAGCCACGAAATTGAATGAATACTATAAAGAAATGTGGCGGAAACACACTTACATTGAACGGATTGGATGTGATGCTCAACAAAATTTTCCTTCCCTTCAAGCTACTCCAAGATTCGACCAAGAGAAGCTTTGTTGATGAAGATGATGAAGCTCCAAGCTTTAGGATTCCAAGCTCTAAGATTCGGTTCCCTATCACCTTGTATTTGATCCTTGTTGTGCTAGCAAAGATGAAAGAAAAACATCTCCAAGAACACCTCCAAGGCTCACGGTTTTGCTGTTTTTGGGAGAGAGAAAGTGTTTAGTTTTTCTTCTTCTATTTGGCTTCAAAAACGTAAAATGAAGAATGAAAAAACAATTACCAAATATTTGGTAAATGGTTTACAAAAGTCATGTAAATAGTGACAACATGTCACTCACCAAAAGTGACTTTTGACATCTATCACAAATAAATGACAAGTGATGTGACGCGCGATGTGACTTGTGGGCCCCACTCGAATTCAAAATACGAGTGGGCCCGCAAACACTTCCGGGCTCGGTTTCGCTAATTCCGAATTAACGAACTTCCATCGCGACGTAATAATTATGCCTATCGAAATTACTATTCACGTAGCTAACGAATTAATTCTAAATTAACTCGTTTGCCCGAATTAAAATCTAATTTTAATTCCGCGTCGAAATCCAATTTCGTTTAATATATCGAATATATTATTTTGTCGATTAATTCCAAATTAATTTTTTTCTCTCTTCAAATAGTACTTTATCCAAGATAAAGTGTCTCCGCATTTAATCTCAGATTAATTAAGTTTGGATCATACGTCATCGGTGAATCTTCGGGAAGCGACCCAAGAGATCCTTGGATATGTTGGCAGTAAATACGGTCGTCGGACTATCCGAACACGTGTGTACCTCGTACTACTTTTTTACCGATTTACGAGACAAGGTTGGCTTCTAGCAAAGCGCCATGCCTACCCAATTCTCCAGAAATATCCTTACTGGAATATACGATCTATGTCAGGCGTAGTATACCGTAGTATTGTGTATTGCGATCTAGTATCGGATGTCACGTGCAAGGCCTGGCGCTGGAATAGTGTATGCCCCGTACGAAGCACATATCGGATATCAATCAACTAGTCTCTTTGAATCGGATGATCATGACCTTGTCATATTATCCCGATGGTTGCAACACAATAGAGAACAAATTCTAAATCTATGCGTGATCATCATCTCCATATGTCTGAAGTGATACTTCCGTCTTGACATCACATCCAATACACTACGATTCTCAATAAACCCAGAAGAGGCGTACACAGAACCTGTTAAAGCCCTGGACGACCAAAACCAAAGTTTACCGATTGTCGCAAGTACTAGCGATGCAAGTCTCAGGTTAAGACCAAATACACCTATCCTGAAGCGGACTCCCATAGACACATATACATACTACCAATGAGATTCCGCGGTATCCAGAGCGAAGCTGTTTTCCCTACCATCGGTAAAACACAACCTCATATCGCACTTGCATAAGTATCTAATACTTACATATATGAGAACTATACCGTTATGCCCTCACAACGCGCACAAGTGCAATACTAGTCTATTACGCATTATCGATGTCCAATCTCGATAATACTACGACTATGGATATTTAATGATTAAACCTTTATGGATTGATACTGTCTCATATCATCTCAATCTGGAATTAATCATAAGGACTTTTACCATTTATAAATCAAAGTAAATAAATTAAAAAATGGTAAAAGGCAATTTCATTACAACATAGTTAATTTTGTACAAAAACACAATGTCTTTTACAAACAGTGACGTTATGGGTCATAACTGTCCAACACATGAATCATTATCCAAATGGATTTATCAATGGCAATAAGTAAAAGGTTGAATCGAAATCAACATAATGTTGATAACGATATCTTTCCGCTAAAAGCCTAGCTTTATACGTTGGTATGTTGCCATCCATGTATGTCTTCCTTGAAGACTTATATAGTACCAGTAGGCACAATGCCTTGCGGTACATCAACTAGTATCCAAACTAAGTTGATATACATGGAATCCATTTCGGACTCATGACACTTTGTCATAATAGGGAGTCGATACCTTGTATCACTTCCTCATACGTAGTCAGTTGGTATTCCTCAAAATATTAACATCTTTATAAGGTGAGATCAGAAACCCATACCCCAAGTTGTTTTCTGATTCTCTCCGACTTACGCGGTTCTTGTGTATTCGAAGATTACTGGTAATAGTTTCATCCTAGATGAACTATTAGTATTCCATTAAGGAATAGGTGCCAGAAATAGTATTTCTACGATTTTCATCGAGTTTTACTATCCTCCCACTTACCACTACATATCGGTATTCCTCTTAGGAAAATCACATGGCGAGCAACAATTAAATTGTTCTCTAGTGAGTTGTATAAGTACTATACTTATGGTATCCCTAGGATAACCTACAATCGGCACTTATCCGATTTGGGTTTTATTTTGGTATTACCCAAACATATGCCTAGCATTCCCAAATTTTCAGGAATGAGAAACCTAGTTTCTTTCCTGTTCATATCTAATATGAAGTCTGTCAAACAGATTTTTATGGAACCTTATTCAAAATAAGTTCTACACTGTTAATGCTTATCCTTTGAAGGAAATGGTAGCTCAGAGCGACTCAAGATTAACCTTTATCATGTCCAACAAAATTTGGTTACTCTGTTCGGACACACCGTCTAAATGACGTGTTCCGGGAGGAGTCCTCATTGAAAGAATAATGTACTCTTTCAAGTATTTGAGAAACTTATTGCTTAATTAATTTCCATTACGGTCTTATCGTGACAGTTTAATACTTTAGCCGATCTGTTTGTCTATTTCGTGTCGAAACTGTAAAAGTTTCCGATTTGTGTTTCAAAAAAGACACATAACCATAACGCGATGCCACATCCGTAAAGGTCACGAAATATTCATATCCACATCTAACCTAGCTAGACATGGGCCCACTTGCTTCACTATGAATTAGGGCTAACAGATCGGTGGCATTTGCACTTTTACCAAGTAAATAGTGTTTTAGGCATTTTGCCCAATAAACTAGATTCGTAGACTTTATTTGAATAGAATCAAATATGTCATAGTACCCACTCTTCGAAAGTGTGGATATACGATTCTTGTTTAATTGTGTCCCAGATAACAATGCCACAAAAGGTTTCTTCTGATCAAATCGGTTTGAGCTATTTGTTTTCATTTTGTACGTTTGAAATTTATTTATATTCAAAATATAAATGTTGTTATTCACATCTAATGTGTTTATCTCAATATCATCTTTATATAATAAAACACTTTAGTGTTCTAGAATATAAAAGGTAAATCCGCAACGGATTAAACACTGATATAAAGATAATGTTTCTAGTCAAACTAGTTACATTATAACAATTTCCTAATTTAAGTACAAACCCGAAGGGTAGTTCCTAAAATTAGGTATCTACGGTTGAAACAGCGACTTTTGTCCCATTTCCGATTCCCATATTGATCTCAACTGAAGTCAGTATCCTGCTCAAAGCAGATTCTGAACATCAGTACATATTTATGTATCACATTAAGTATTTAAAATCCAATTTTATTACTATTAGTGAACATATTTATGACAAACATATTTGAAGTTAGAGCCTTGCTCGTCTTCAATTCCTTCATGTCTGCCTTGTTCAAACGGCAGTCACGCTTCCGCGATCCCGTTTGCCACATTTATTCAGACATTTTGAGATATGTCTTTTATCTTCCCAAAAGATTATAATGATTTTGCATTTGCTCTTTTCCACACCCCAGAAGCCTTTGGCCAAGCCTCGGCTTCTAGAATATTGAAGTAAGGTGCGCCTTGCGCTACTTGTCTTATTGCAAATTTTGACTTTATCTCCTTGAGAATAGTCATTAACTCTCCAAGAGTTATTATTGCAATTTTTATTACTTCTAAAATCTAAGTATAGATTTATGAAGATCCTTCAATTTCATTATCATACTTTAAGGATCTAATCCTTAGTTCTGATTAAGAAATTAAGGAGTCTAATTTGACAAGCTTAATGGATTAAGCACTAAAGTTATCATCACATGAATCGTCCAAAGATCATGCTCTACAATTTGCTTAACTCCGGGCTTAGGCCTAATATGTTATTTTATCAAATAAAGTAACTTTATTAGTTTCCAGGACCATCCTGAAACTTTATTCCCAATTTGAAAAATTAAAGCATTTAAATACATTTTCCCTAGGATTATGTTTAGGGAAAATATATTGAAATGTCAATCTTTCAATTTTATCTTGATTTTAATAGTCCAACTATTTAATCAACGATTTATGTACTATTTATTATAATGATTATTATCCAACTATTTAATCAACTATAATTTATTTGTTTGAATACAGTCCAACTGTTAATTAAAACAACAATTTAAATATTAGTCCAACTAACATTTAATTTATATGACGAAATGATATTTGATTTGAGTGCGTATGGCAAGTAATTAAACGAATATTGCAAATTTAATTCTTGCCTCCCACTATTTTTCGGCGAGCCTCTAACCCTCTTTCGAGTACTCGGGAAACCATGTTTCCTAGCAGGCTAGGATCCCGTTAAATATCACACAATCTTGACTTTGGCCAACAAATTGTATGATAATTAACTAGGTAGATCTCTAAGATCAATTGGATCCAATCCAATTACTAGATCCAGTAGGGGAACATCCAAGTCCGAAACATATATCTTATATGCCAATATATCCAATATATTACCTAACCTTTTTCCTCTGAATCAACTAAGCATTGGCTTTGGCACAACAAACTTAGTGATCCCAGTCAAGCGTGACCCATTGACCATGGAAAGCTTCGTAATCAATGTCGATGGACAAAAAGTGGTCTTGACTTTGGCCAACAAACCACAACTTGGACAAGACACCGATATGGAACAAAGCTCTCGTGATTCAAACACATCCTCGACGGACAAAGGCCTTGACTTTGGCCAACAAGCCAATGCCAGTCTCGGATCTTGAGTAAGAATCACTCAATGGAAGGAAAAACGCTTAATATTAGGCGAGGGTTTTCGCGTGCAAATTGGCAACCAATTTATTATCTTTGTTAAGGTATCATCATCATACACCCTTAAACATACATTCTAAACACATAATAAAGCGCATATGAATAAAATAATAATGTTATACGGATGGATACTTTACACAATGATCCTAGATCAAATCTCTCCCTTTCTCTCTCCTGGTAGCACATGTATTACTTCTACCTGTTACACTACACTTCTAAAGAAACCTCATTTACATTGAGGGGAATGGGTGAGAAGAGAATAGAAAGAATAAGGAGCTAATAAGGCTGGACACGCAGGTCCAATTAATAAATCAAATTTATTTCAACAATTTCTAAAATTACCCCACCCATCTAATCTCCATCCGATATACATTATTCATGCATCGCAACCATGTATTCACACAAGCATGTTATCAATCAATCTAATCAAATTAATTAATCTGATAATTAGTGACCATCCAATGTTCAAAAAACGATTTGATTTTGCTCGAGTCAAACTCGTTTAGCGAATAAGTACTTAAAGTACGAATTCTTGAATTAAATTAAACTACAACATTAAATCCAATTTAATATGTATTTAATACTAATTCACTATTTAATTCCAAATTAAATATTACACTTTATTAATAAACCTTTTACGATTTAAATTCCAAATTTAATCGTTACGGGTCTCAAAGCCCGATTAACGTCAAACGTTAATTTAATTAAAGTCCAATGGGCTTTTAAGTAATTTCTTAAGGCGTGGACTTTTGGTCAACTCGGGTCAAACCGATAACCAAATTCCAATCAAGGAGTAACCCCATAAGCCTAGAAATCAATTTAGGCCCATTAGGCCCAATTAAATATATTAAGGTCCATTAGTCGCATTTAGGCTTTATGGAAGCGGTTTTGGGCCTAATTGGATCCAACCAATTTTGCCTAAACCCAACTTAGTACAACCAAGCCCAATAAGCCCAATAACAACTTTCAAGCCCAATTTTAACAAAATAGGCCCAAATAATTAAATTACCAAATTCCAAATTCCCAATTTAATTACACAAAGTGTATAACACAATTAATTACCCAATTAACATTTCCAAAACACCGATTAGCCTAATTAATCATGCTCAATTACATCAATTAGTGTCCAACACATTTTGATCAAAAAATCAAACCCAAACATGCTTTTAAGCTCTCGGTTTTTAGGGCAATTTGATGTCTAATTCGAATTCAATCCAATTAAATCCAATTCAACATTAAATCAACATTCCCAAATGATTCTAACTCATCCAATGAATCAAAAATCAAAAATTACAAGACTAATTAGGGCACAGGTATTCGGCCAAGCCTCAACAAATTGGGGAAAATTGTTCCAAACAAAATTTCTTGAAATTGATCCAATAAATCTTCAATTCAACAACATTTAAGCATACTAAATCATCCAATTTCATTAAATCATGCTCAAATTCAATTTACCCAATTTTAACCCTAAATTATTTTCATGTTCAACCTTGCTCTTGATACCATTGTTGGGTTAGTCTAAGCTTCCCAAGATCGAATCAAGCAATGAAAATAAGTGCGAATACAAATCGAGGAAGTCACGGAATACTTACATCGATCGGTTAAGTGACGCGGTGGACAACAAAACTGATTTTCTGCCTTCCTCCATGCTCGGTAGTGAGCTGCAGTCCCTCTCCAAGATTCGGCCAAGTGTGGTCCTCCATGGAAGCTCCAAGCTTGTGTTGATTCCTTGCTCATGTAGTGAGTTCCCTATCACCTTTGTATGGACTCATTTGTGTGCTAGCACTCAAGAAATTTGCCACAAATTTCTCTTGCTTCCCTTTGTGTCTCACGGTCAAACCAGTGAAGGAGAGAAGAAGAAATGGCTTGTTTGGCCGAGAGAGAGAGATGAAGATTCTTGGCTCCAAAACGTGAACTATGGAGAGAGAATGAGAAAAATGTGTACTAGTTAAATTGTTTTCAAAAAACAATTAAACATATACCTAATACCACTTTCAAAAGTCAACATAAATTTGGCTCCAAAAATGGCATTTAATGCTATCCACCAACTCACATCAATCACATGTGACAACTAGTCACATCACTCAAAATGACATGTGATTTGACGCTTGATGCGACTAATGATTTGACGCTAGATGTGACTTGTTTGCCGCACTCGAATTCGAAATGCGAATGCGCTCGCAAACACTCCTGGGCTCGGGTTCGCTAATTCCAAATTAACGAATTTTCCGTTGCGACGTAATTAAATGATTATGCCTAGCGAAATCACTATTCACGTCGCTAACGAATTAATTCTAAATTAATTCGTTCGCCCGAATTAAAATCTAATTTTAATTCCGCGTCGAAATCCAATTTCGTATAATATATCAAATATATTATTTTATCGATTAATTCCAAATTAATCGTTCTCTCTCTTTAAATGATATTTTATCCCAGATAAAATATCTCCGCAATTAATCCCAGATTAATTTTCTCTCTCATCATAATTAATCCCAGATTAATATAGTGCGAGTCATATGTCATCGGTGAATCTTCGGGAAGCGACCCATAAGATCCCCGAATATGTTGGCAGTAAATTCGGTCGTCGGACTATCCGAACATGTAAGTACCAAGTACTATGTTTTACCGATTTACAAGACAAGGTTGGCTTCTAGCAAAGTGCCATGCCTATCCAATTCTCCAGAAATATGCTTACAGGAATAAGAGATCTATATCAGGCGTAGTATACGTAGTATTGCGTATGTCGATCCAGTATCGGATGTTCACGTGCTAGGCCTGGGGCTGGAATTGTGTCTACCACGTAAGAAGCACATATCGGATGTCTGGTAACTAGTCTCTATAATCGGAAATACATGACCTAGTCATAATATCCCGATAGCTGTAGCATTTAAGAGAACCAGTCCCGTATCCTACGTGACCATCATCTCCATATGACTGGAGTGATACTTCCGTCTTGACATCACACCCAACACACTACGATTCTCGATATACCCAGAAGAGGCGTACACAGAAACTGGTTAAAGCCCTGGACGACCAAAACCAAAGTATATTGATTATCTTAAGTATTAGCGGTGCAAGTCTCAGGTTAAGACCAAATACACCTACCCTGATTTCGGACTTACATAGACACATAGTCATACTACCAATGGAATTCCGAGGGGGTCTATCCAGAGCGAAGCTGTTTCCCGTGCCATCGGTAAAACACAACCTTCTATTACACTTGCATGAGTATCCTATACCCAAATATATGATAACTATGTCGTTATGCCCTCACAACGCGCACAAGTGTAATACTAGTCTTTTACGTATTTATCGATGTCCAATCTCGATAATACTCTGACTAGGGATATTTAATGATTTATCCTTCGTGGACTGATACTGTCTCATATCATTCTCAATCCAGGAACAAATCACAGGGACCTCTTATCATTTATATATCTTGGTGATCTAATCACAAATGATAAGAGTGCAATCTCCTTTGTCACATAGTTAATTTGTACAACAACACCATGATCTGTACAAATAGTGACGCTATGGGTCATAATTGTCCAGCACCGTCATGTTAGGAAACATAATCCCTAATATATTTACATGTTTGTCCTCTTAGGATCTAACCATACATGTATTACTAGTCCTAAATTTATTTACAAACTAATTGAAATAAATCTAAGTTAATCACAACACAATTGCATACCTTTCTTCTTGTAGAGACCTCTTAATCAAACTTAATTGATTGCTTAACTCAATAAGAAAATTGTCTTATTTATAAGAGGGAAACCAAGTCATTATTAGCTCACATGCATGGATTACTATTAATCCTTGATTACTATTTAATCACATGCATTGATTACTATGTAATCACATGTATTTGGATGCATAATTACTTTCTCTAACCCTTCCAAAAATGTTACCATCATGGGTGTACCATATATTCCCCACTTAACATTTTACTAATTGTTGTTACTTAACAACTCTTGTTGTTACTTAATTATTTGATTAACAACTCTTGTTGTTACTTAATAATTTCCAACATGAAATTATTACTAATTGTTGTTATTTAACAACACCAAATAATTCCTAATCAACAATTTCCAACATCTCCCACTCACACATGATGGGATCAACAATTTTTATTATCTCTACAAGAATAATTCATACTTTGCAATTGTGTCGTGCGACCAGCATACTTCGAGAGCTCAATTACTATACATCTGTTATGAATATATAGCTGCTCGAAAAATGGATAGAACCATAGTTGATTATGTATGCAGTATCCTCGATCATTTATCACATTAAAGCTCTCTCGATCTCTTTTCGAATGTAATATTTATTTTGTATTCACAATCATGTTTGATCACATAGAATAACATAATTGGTCGACCAGTGAATACAAGCTAATGTGATATTTCTCATGTAATGCTCTTTCTCCTTTCTCGAATCTCTCAACCTTGATTCAATTCGCTTTTCCAGATATGTCCTTTCGGATCGAATCTCTCATGATCCTTCAGTAACACTCCAAGATAGCGATCATCAAATCTCAGTTTTGAGAAGCAGACAAGAGTCTAAAGGGTACAAGGTGAGATTGAATTAATCTCAAGGGTCTCACACAATATCAAGACTGAGATCTTTACTTGTATTGCCCTCAATAGTCGCAAATGTACACATGGTATGAAAACATGTGCTACGGTATTCTCTTCTTTCCCATGGAGCGCATGTCTCATAAAATACCGTACAGATTATAGTTCAGACAAACACAATGTCTAACTCATAACTGACATTAAGACAAGTAAGGTGAAACAAACTTATTCACCTTAGGTCATATCACAGAGAAAGTGACCTCATAACGACATTACTTAATTTTCAAGCTTGAGCTCTCTAAATTATCACTCAGATAATTAGCTTAAAAATTTGTCTTATCTCCCATTAACATAAAGTAATGGAGGCGATTGCCCGTGTGAGAGGGCCAATCATTCACTTGTCCGACATACTTCTCACACTAGCCAATAGTATATTTGTTTAAACATGTATCAACATAATAACATGTAAGCATTGAACACAATATCAATGAGTATTAACATTAGTAAACATTATTTGGGAAAAATACATATCATAATATGTAAGCACATTAACATCTACGCAATCCCTGAGTTTTTACATGTCTAACAAAGACATCTCTAGGAACAGGTTTGGTCAATGGATCTGCTACCATTTCTTGCGTAGAAATGTACTTCATGTTTACCTCTTCTCGTGCAACTATGTCTTTCACAAAGTTATATTTGGTATCTATATGTTTCGTTTTACAATGGAATTTTGGGTCTTTTGTGTAGGCTATCGCTGCTTCACTATCACAGTTAACTAATACTGGACCAGAAGCTTCATTTGACATACCCAAATAATCCAAGAACCTTTTCAACCACACAGCCTCTTGTACTGCTGATGAAAAGGCCACAAATTCAGCCTCCATTGTGGATAAGGCTATACAAGACTGTTTCTTACTGCTCCATGAAATGGCACTATTGTTTAGCAAGAAAACAAAACCGGAGGTAGATTTTCTTTCATCTAAATCTCCTCCCCAGTCAGCATCAGTATAGCCTCTCAATTGCAGATCATTTCCTTGATAACACAATGAGTAATCAGTTGTCCCTCTCAGATACCTAAATATTCTTTTAACTCTGCTTTCCAATGTGCTAGCCTGGATTGGATTGGTATCTACTTACCATTCCAACAGCGAAACAGATATCAGGTCTTGTACACAACATTGCGTACATTAAACTCCCAACTGCATTTGCATAAGGAACTTTCTTCATTTGTTCCTTTTCCTGTGGAGTTTCAGGACACAATCTATGACTCAAAGCTTCATTTTTCGTGATAGGAGTATCAATAGGTTTACAAGCCTGCATTTGGAAGCGTTCAAGAATTTTCTTTATATATGACTAATGTGAAAGAGATAATAAATTCTTTGAATGATTTCTTGAGATCTTAACCCCAAGAATATATGCAGCTTCACCCATATCTTTCATCTCGAAGTTAGATGATAACCATTCTTTGATGTGTTTTACAAACTCCTTATCATTTCCGGCTATAAGTATATCATCCATGTACAAAGATAAGATAATGAACTTATCTTTATCTCTCTTGGTGTACACACAATGATCCTCATCTATCATTGTGAAATCATTCGAAATGATTGTATTGTGGAATCGTATATACCATTGTCTAGACGATTACTTGAGACCATATATAGACTTTAAAAGTCTACATACTTTCTCCTGTATGTAGAAAGTATGAAAGATATGGGTGAACTGCATATATTCTTGGTATAAGTATATCATCCACGTACAAAGATAAGATAATGAACTTATCTTTATCTCTTGGTGTACACACAATGATCCTCATCTATCTTGTGAAATCATTCGAATGATTGTATTGTGGAATCGTATATACCATTGTCTAGACGATTACTTGAGACATATTAACTTTAAAAGTCTACATACTTTCTCCTTTTCATTTTCTTTTATGAACCTACTGGTTGTTCCATGTAGATTTCTTCATCAAGTTCTCTATTGAGAAAGTAGCTTTACATCCATTTGATGTAATTCTATTCTATGCTTGCTACTATAGCCAGAATCAAGCAAATTGAGGTAAACCTTACAACGGGTGAAAAAGTCTCTTCGTAGTCAATTCCTTCATGTTGTGTATACCCTTTTGCTACAAGCCGTGCTTTATATCTTTTGATATTGCCATCAGCATTACGCTTTATTTTAAGAACCCATTTGTTCTTGATAGCTTTGAGTCCTTTGGGTAGATCAACCAATTTCCAAACTTGGTTGGACCTCATTGACTCCATTTCATCTTCCATTACTTTCATCCATTTTTCCTTAGCAGGACACTGAAGAGCCTCTTTTATGTTTCTAGGTTCTTCATCATCTTGAGGTAGAATCATAAAGGTTTCTCCTTCGATATCGAAACGACGTCGAGGAATGCCTATATGATTACTACGCCATAATTGGGATTCTAGTGGTGGAACTGATTCCCCATTTTCCATATTATTCCCATTTGGATCGTGCACATTGCTCCCACTTGGATTATGTACATCACTCCCACTCGGATCACGTAAATGAGACTCGTGTGAAACTAATTCATCAATTTGAGATTCATGTGAAACAGATTCATCATGTTTTCTCAAATTTCTCTCATCACTCCCACTTGAATTAGGTAAACCCGAGTGTTCACCAATCATGTGATCCATGTGATCTTGAGTTTCATATAGAGATAAATCTTGACATATCTCTCTCTGCTTAGGAAAATCATTTTCTAAAAATGTGATATCTCGTGATTCAAATTCTGTCACGCCTCCACTTTCATGTTCACCTATGCAAACATACCCTTTTGATTGTTCAGAATATCTTATAAAGATACATTTTTTCCTCTTGGGCCTAACTTTCCATGTTCGTGAGAATGCACATGAACATAGGCCGCACAACCCCAAGGTTTCAGAAAGTGAATATCTGGTTTGTGACCTGTCCATAACTCATATGGTGCGGTGGACACATATTTTGATGGCACTCGGTTAAGTACATATGTGGCAGTTAATAATGCATCACCCCAATAAGTTATAGGCAAATTTGCTTGTGCCATCATAGACCTAACCATTTCAAGAAGAGTTATATTTCTTCTTTCCGCAACACCATTTTGTTGAGGAGTAGCAGGAGTAGTCAACTGACGACTAATTCCTTTTTCATCACATAATTCTCTGAACTGATCAGATAAGTACTCACGACCACGGTCAGTGCGTAGTGCTTTAATTTTCTTGTCCAATTGATTTTCTGTTAAATTCATAAATTTCTTGAAACATTCTAATGCTTCAAATTTATGAGCAATCAAATAGACATAACTAAAGTGTGTAAAATCATCTATGAATGTGATGAAATAAGATGCTCAATGTCTTGCTCTGACATTCATTGGACCACAGATATTGAATGGATTAATTGTAATGGAAATTCTGCTCTAGTCCCTTTTCCAAATGGTTTTCTCGCAGTTTTTCCAGCCAAGCAATATTCACAGGTTGACAATTCTACCTTCTCAATATTTCCCAGAAAGCCTTCTTTGGCTAATCTGTTCATTCTTTGCTGGCCAATGTGGCCAAGTCTAGCATGCCACACAATTACATCACCATCATTATTGACAGTTGAAGTAACAAACGAAAAACTGGAATTGTGATTGAAACACTCAACATTCAATACAATAAAACCATCAAGAAAATAATCAGAACCATAGTGTATTGTACCTAAGTACAAATCAACACCAAATTTATGGAAGTTTAAATTGAAACCTAAATTAACCAAAACTAACACAGAAACTAAATTTCGACGAATTTGTGGAGCAAACAATACATCATGTAGTAGTAAAGTTTTTCCACCATGCATGACTAACTTGCATGTTCCTATGCCTTTGACTTTAACCTGTGAGTTGTTACAAACATATATCCACTTCACCTCAGGTGAAATTCATCGAAATTCCACGAAGGCATCTATATCCTTCGCTATATGGTCTGTGGCTCCTGAGTCTACAGTCCAAAAAGGATTAGATTCAGTTAGCAAGATTGAATTTGAAACACATATTTCATTTAAATATGCACGAAAGGTATTCACCTTTTTAGGCTCAGTGCAGTCACGAGCAAAATGACCTTTCTTACCACAGTTAAAACATTTAACCTTTGCCATGTTTTTCTTTTTGGTAGGACGTTTTCCTTTCCCATGTTGATTGGTTTTCTGTTTCTTTTCTGGCTTGGAAGAATTTTTTTCTTTTCCGAACTGGAACCCACCACCATGAAATTTTCTTTTCTTTTTGAAACCCTTGGGTTTGCTAGTTTCTGTCATATACACTTCAGTATTTGACTTAGCGGCCGCGAGTCGGTCGCTTTTTAATTCAAGGTGACGTTTAGCATCATCAAAGGTTTTGATGCTCTCATTGTGGGTCAAATGCATCTTCATATGCTCCCAGCTATTTGGAAGAGAACGAATGACCGCTTGGACTTTCTGTTCATCTGTAAGAACATGTCCAGCATCTGCCAGTTCAGTAATCATGTTTGACATTTGCCTCAAGTGTTTTGACATAGTAAACTCAGGGCGTTTCTTGTATGTGTCAAACTTGATTGTCAGTGACCTGAGTTTGGTTATTGATGTACTACCAAACTTTTCAGCTAGTGTGGACCACATGTCCTTACCCATGTCATATTTCATAAACTCTTTCATTAGGTCATTATCCATACTGCTTAGCAACGTAATGCGGGCAATGGAATTCTTTTTCTTCCAGGCCTCGTAAGCCTCTCGGTCTCACCTGTGTTGGGCCGTAGTGCCCTGTTCAGGTTCATCCATGCTCATTTTTTGGGTTTCAAGAACCTCTTATTCTTCTAGCACATATTGGATTTTCATGCTCCAAATTTCATAATTATTGTCATTCAGTTTCTCACCCTTATTGAGTTCAGCGATAATGTTCTTTGTTGCGGAAGCCATTAAAAAACACAAAGTTTCTACAGACATCCATGCACAATTGTTAATACTTTTATTTATTTTATCATGAAACGAATTATGTTTAATAAAATTCTTCAATCGGGTTAGAGTCAAAAGGCCAATATGTGTCCAATCATCATCTAATTACCCAATGTAAAAATATTATCAACATAATCAATCATGTAAAATCATTCTCTAAAAAATTACATAAATTTTTAGAACCTCTTAATCATGCGACAATTAATGTACATGACACTCATTGATTTAATTACATTAATTAAATTCAACATATAACATCCATACATATAAATACAATATTTACATGCAGTGAAATAACAAATCATTACACACAAATCATTACACACAGAAAAAACATGATAGAAATTAATATTTTACAATAATAATTTTCCCAGTTGTAAAGTTCCAACTCATATATGTTTTGGGATACGAATCCTCAAACTCTTTAGGTAACTCGTAAATTGATCTTGGACAGCTATGGAAAACCTATAGCAAATTTAGGATCCTTACAACATTTCCGAGACATCAAAGGAAAAATTGTATTATTTGCCTTATGCCGGAGATATTGAACTGCTAACCCGTCAATGGCTTTATTATAAGGAACATGTTTTTCCTCACGTTTTACTAATATCCAAATACGAGTAAGTTGTTTTTGCCATATCTTAGGGAGAGTGTTTCTCAGTAATCTGAATCTATTTGGTTGTCCTATCCAATTACCTGCCCATATAGACTCCTGTAACATGTTATTGAAAGTGATGATATGTGAAAACATATCATCGCTTTCACTCATTCGATATTTATCCATATTCAACAACATGTCTGATATCATCTCTCTGTCTGTGGGTGTCGTAATCATTTTTGCAACTCTTCGAATAATCGCCATGATTTTTCTGCAACAAATACAATGAAAAATCAATACAATGAAACACAAAGTTACATTGACTAAAATAAACATCACAAAGATATTTATTTACATAAACACAAAGTTTATATAATAAAACAAATTTATCATGGCCGATTAATTCAATATGTAAAAATGATTAGATATTTAATCATGACAGATCGGAATTACCGAAGCAAACCGATACAGACATGACCCACACGGGCGAACACAGATGTCCACGTGCCATTCACGCGCCACATGAGAGTCTCACGCACCGCCACGCGCCGACCACGGGCTCCCACTCGCCCTCACGCGCTCTCACGCGCCGGCCAGCCTCGGCCAAGTCACATGTGCGGACGACATGTCATCCGTGTGTTCGGTGGCCGTATGACATGTCGTTTGGATCTAATACTGCCAGCCGACTTGTCAGTTGACATGTTGTGGACGACATGTCGTCCTTCTCGTTATTATGAGTACGACTTGTCGTACATACCGGATGACATGTCGTCTGTAATTAAGGCACACGTACGACAGGTCGTACAGAATCCGGACGACTTGTCATCCTCTTCTATAAATAGCGGATGACATTTATTACGGCTCTTCTGGGAGTATTTTTATGGGTAAAAACAGATTCATCTAGCCAACTTCTAGGGTCTATATCTTTCTCAATTGTAATCCAAATTAAGCAAATGATATACCAAATTGAAGATCTCATGACATAGTTTTCAAAACATATTTGAACATGCGATTATCAATTTTCTACAGAGAGTTATTACGGCTCAAAGTTGGAAGAAAATCATTTTTGTAAAAACAAAAACCAGAAGCATTTTCAACATTTTTCATACATGTTCATGCAATTTTTGTGTAATCTAACTAGAATACATGCATTTAGGCTACTGATACCAATGTTAGGAAACATAATCCCTAATATATTTACATGTTTTTCCTCTTAGGATCTAACCATACATGTATTACTAGTCCTAGATTTATTTACAAACTAATTGAAATAAATCTAAGTTAATCACAACACAATTGCATACCTTTCTTCTTGTAGAGACCTCTTAATCAAACTTAATTGATTGCTTAACTCAATAAGCAAATGGTCTTATTTATAGGAGGAAAACCAAGTCACTATTAGCTCACATGCATGGATTACTATTAATCCTTGATTACTATTTAATCACATGCATTGATTACTATGTAATCACATGTATTTGGATGCATAATGACTTTCTCTAACCCTTCCAAAAATGTTACCATCATGGGTGTACCATATGTTCCCCACTTAACATTTTACTAATTATTGTTACTTAACAACTCTTGATGTTACTTAATTATTTGATTAACCACTCTTGTTGTTACTTCATAATTTCCAACATGAAATTATTACTAATTGTTGTTATTTAACAACACCAAATAATTCCTAATCAACAATTTCCAACACGTCATTTCAACTACCATGGGCGGCATTATTTAAATCTTTGATCCATAGGGAAAACTCAAAGGAAGATTTGGGTTTTGGCGTATTTCTTGGCTACCACTGCAAACTCTTATTCATGCTCCACTTATTACTGACAATCAGCTTTGGTTCGTCATTGGTATTCTTTATATAGCTATCAACATCTTCACCTTGATGATATTCTTTTTTCGACCATTTCATTATGACCATGAACCTGGGATTCGGAGATTTATATGGTAGAGTAGAGAAATGTAGGGGTGGACACTATCGGATTCGGATCGAATCGAATCGGACCGAATCTGAATCCGGTTCGATTCGCTAAGAGTTGATTTATTTGGTTTGATCAGATTTTGAATCCTTATCGAAACGGATCGGATTTGATCTGATAACTATCGAATCGAATCGGATTTATTCAATCTTATTTGAAATCTTAACGAATATGATAAAATCGATTTGATAATATATCTGAATCCGATAGAACATCCAATTTGATAATGAATCTGAGTTGATAACAAATCTGATTCGATAAAATTGATTTGAATTTTAAGTTATCTGATCCGATTCGATAAAAATTGATATGAATTTATAAATTTTCAGATCAATTTTATAGAATCGGATAAGTTATCAAATCGAATCTGTTATCAAATCGAATCTGCTATCATATTCATTTTCAAATCGGATTCTCTATCAGATTCGAATCCGTTATCAAATCGGATTCTCTATTAGATTCGGATTCATTATCAAATCGGATAAACTCTGATTCAATGTGATAATTATTAAATTTATCTGATCCGATCTGAAATTCGAAGAACCAAACAAACACGATTTGATCGGATTCGAGATAAATGCTTAGAGAAATGCATGAAAAGTTTCCAAGGCAAAAGGTAAGAACTAGGTATTTGTTTCATGCTTTTTAAAATTAGGGTACCCTATTTAAATCCAGAACTGATTAGGAACTTAAAAATATAGTACCCTATTTAATTGTGTAGGTTTCGATTCTAAAATACCGAGAACCATTTTTCCATATAGGTTTTAGTTTCACCCGGAACTGGAAACGAAACTGGTTTTACACACCCCTATGATATGTGCTTGTGCAATGGGCTAGAAAATTATGGCCACTACCATGTACTTTAATGTAGAAGAATATGGAATTTTTCACTTCATCTTTCGCACTATATCTCATCACTAAGAAATTAAAGTATGAGCTTTTGAATCTTACAAATATTTTCTCTAAACTTATTGACGAAAATTAAATCACAGCTTTGCACTTTTCTTTTTCTTTTCTCTCTACATGAAAAGATGGTGGCTAAGGTTTTTTAAAAATTTTATTTTCACTCAATTAATTAAATACATAATATCTAATGTTAAGAATTTATTTTGAAATCAAATTCCGAAATTATGAATCAAAAATTAAATAAATTGAATAAGAAAATTTAAACTTTTTACATTTAATAGTTGATTATCTCATAATTAAGTGCATTTAAAACTTGATATTAAACAATTTAATATAATTTTCAAGTGTGATTTAAATAATAATTATATGTATTAATAATTTATCATAACATATAGTTATGCATGTGAGATCATAATTGGACTTTCCAATTATTTTATGGTTTCCTATAATATATCGAGCTAGCACGGGGACCAAATGGACCCGCATCTCCGAGCTCCAATAATATCAAGATATTTATTAAAACTCTTTAATCAAATATCATGAATTATTAACTTCAGGTTATTCCAATAAAAACCTGAAGTTGAACTCCTGTCGCTACAGATATTTATTATACCAATCTATGTCGGCATTCATCGATAAAACGGGGTCATAATGTCTATCATACTTCTTTAATTATTTATTGTGCCTTAAGTATCATTAGTTTTCTAATGAACAGTTTATTCATAACTATTCTGAATTTTATCTTTGTTTTCACAATAAAAAGATTCGAGCGCTCTAATTATTCAAGTACCGAACCAACCCTTAAGGAAGATACTCATCTACTTCTCGCAAAAAAGAGTGGATTCCTTATCTTTGTAAAATGTCCCCAACTACGCACCAAATCTTGCCTCCAATGTACGAAATTATTGATCTGGATTGTTAAATCGATCTCACCCATTTAAATCAAAAGATATAGTCGATCATTCAGGAGTTCGTAGTACACTTAGGATTAAAATCAATCCACATGTGATCATCTATTAGACTGATATGAATTTCTTTATTTAACGGATATTAAATGAAATTCAATTATGTCTGGGTCCAATCCTATATGGCTATATGATCGCATCATATAAGGTGTCTTCATTTTCATGTCACCACGTGAACGATCCCAGATCAAAGTCATCATACAATTATGGAATGGACCGCAATTGTAGATAAATCAAAAGCAAAATACTCATCCTAGTTTACTCTCAACGGACTATTTTAAATTACTGATTTCATACTTTAATCCTCCTATGTATAACACTTACACTAATTCTGAAAGCACATAAGTAATCACGGATATACACGACAATTTACAATATGCAATCTAAAATAACAATTTGATAAATGAAAATGTATAGTTTATTTATTATAATAACTATGTTTACATATTACATGATGTTATAGAGCATACATCCCAACAGTTCAACCTCACATACCAAATTGGAATTTTTTTCAAAATTTCAACGATTTTCATATTGAGATAAAGTTCTAGAGACTTCACAATTCACTGGAAACCTCAAATTGGTAGACCGGTTGAACCGGCTGTCTAGTTCGTGAACATGAGAGACCAAATCGCTTTGAATTTTTCTCGAACGACTAGCTAAAATGGGAGATCGGGTTAGTGAACTAGTCCTACGCTAATTTTTTAGTATTTTTTTCACAATAACTAGTTTTTTATGTGATCTATATAAAAAAAAAATTAGTTGTTATGATGGCGGTTATATTCGTCGCTTAATCGTAGATCGCTCTTTGATCTGATCGATTTTGACCGCTTTAAACCGATATCAATTTTTAGATGATTTTGACTGATTAATCGGTCGATTTTTGATTTTTCAAATATTGGATCGATATCTTAATTATAAATTTGTTAATATTTTTTGTGAGTTTTAATTGATAATTTTATGTGAAAAATAGATGATTTATTTAGAAACGATAAAAATGAGTGATACTATGCCTTCATTTAAAAGAATTATTATTGAATAATAACATCAATATCTTTAATTTATAATATTTTCTTAAATAATGATAAAAAAAAGTAATTATACCAAAATGGTTCTTATTTATATTGACTTAATTAAAAACTATTAGATTGTTTAGTCATTTCATAATAATAAATTATTTTTAATGATTTTTGGAGAATACTGAGAGATAAAATTTAAATTCTTTATTTTCAATCATATAAAATATTAATTTTATCATTTTCGATTAATACCGACTATTTTTGATTAATCACAAATCGTCTAAATTGTTAATAGAGTGATTTGTTATAGATTTCCGATTAAACTGACGAGATCAATACGTACATCAAAGGGCATCCAATAGAAAAAAATCATACCAGATTCATTTGATATACTGTATAATATACAAGCAAAGTTTCAAATGATCACTCAATTAAAAGCTTGATCTCATTATTAAATGAAGTTGGGTGTAACAAGTTGATTGGTTGTCAATATCATTAAGCTCATCATAAAGCTTCTTTTATTTTATTTTTTTAATTTTTTATTCTGTCAATAATGACAAGCAAAAGGTTGGATTTGAGCCACGAGACTTTTTACAAATTTAATTCAATGATAATGTTGATGATGCTTGCTATGATGGTGAAATTAACAACTATTATTAATTGGTCTAATTTGATTGCGCTTTAGACTTGTATGCACATGAAACTAAATTCCTTGTTTTAATCATAATGCTTTCTTTACTTATTTCAAAACCCCAAAAAAAAATTTCCTGTCGGTAGAGTGACCAAATATTATTCATACGGTACCTTCACTAAATTTTCATGGGAACAGCTGTCAAGTTTGAACCCCAAAAAATTGCATGCTAATTGTATGAAAAATGAATTCACATTGTTTGAAAAAAAAAAAAATTTTAAAAAGTAAATTAATGGGTAAAGATGATTTTGGTGTTTTTGTTTTAAAAGACAATAAAACTGTTATTATTAGTATTATTATTTTTTTTAAAAGAAGGTTCAAATATTTTTCTTATATATTGCACTCATATTCCATCCAAATTTTAAATTAAATGCATCTTCTAAGATAAAAGAACATGTGATATCATTGAAAGACTTTGAATTTTATCATTTTCCAATAGAAAATGTGAAATTTCAGTGAAACTCAATGACTTTTAAAATATATCAATTTTTGTCCGAAATTTTTAAAGTGTATCAATTTTCATAAATTAAGGGCGGAAAAATGATAATTTCCTTAAAATTTCAGGTGAAATTATACACAAAACTAGAAATTAATACACTTTAAAAAATTATTGGAATTTGATTGAATTATAACATATTTTGGAATGGGAAAAAAATGATAAATTCCGCATCTTTTAATAATAATGTCGTGCAAAAATTAAAGTCAGAAATTATGGACATGAACTGGTTGGGTCCGACTCATCGCCATTTCAAATAGTAGAATTTGACCTTACTTATTGCAAAATTTTGTTGATCTAATCCGCAACTTACTTGACACTGACAAGTAGGACTTTTACCGAAGTGCTATCGTATAAATTTTCAAATAAAATATCTTCCAAATAAAATTTTTATTAATAGAGTTTTTAAAAATAAAATTTTTGATTAAAAAAAATTAAGTTTTGGCTGTGAATAAGAATTTTTATCAAAAAATATATAATTATTTTATTAGATAAGTTTTTTAAGTTACGTAATAATATTGTTAAATTAAATAAATATATTATAGAAAATTTAACATTTAAAAAAAAAAAATCAAACTATACTCTAAAAAGCCCAAATTTTAAACTTTTATTAGTAAATGTAAAATAATTTTTTAAATTTTCAAAAATTCTATTTAAAATGTATCAAAACACCACCGAAAATTTTGAAAATAGATTATACGATTAAAAAAATTATTTTACCTCTAATATAAATCATACCAAAGAGGGACTAAATGTACATGACCAAACCAATAATAATATTATTATAATTATTATTTTATATCTTTGTTGTTTTTTTCTTATGATTTTGCTTAGGGTTATTTATGTTTTACTATTAAAGTTATGATAAAATAACAATTGGGTACTATGAATATTAACATATTACATTTTACTACTAAACTTATATAAAATTAACATTTTACTACTTTTCCATCTAAATCGTTAGTTGACCGTTAGTTGATCATGACATCATGCTGACATTGTAAGGATAAAATAGTCTTAACCCACAAATTGTTATAAATTATAAATATTCTAAAAAAATTAAGGGTAATTTTATCATTACGAAAGGAAGAACAAAAATAAAAACTAAAAAAGATATTGACAATGCGATTACTCATTCTCTTTATTGTTCCCCTTCACTGTCAAGAATATAACTGAACAAAGAATTAATGATTCTTGAGTACATCTCTTTTATTGTTATACTTTAAAGTATTTTGGATATTATGATAATGTTAATTATTAAATTATTTTGGTAAATTAAATTCTTTATTTTGTTGGGTTTTATAATTTTGTTAGGTTTTATAGATAATTTAGAGACTGAAGTATCTTTATAAATGTGCTTGTTGATTGCATCTTTTTATTGTTGTATATAAGATTTATATATGTTTTTAAAGGGTATAATTATAATTTTTACTTTATTTTATTTTGAGGATAAAACAATCTTTTGAAATGTCAACTGACGGTCAACTAACTGTTTAGATGGAAAAGTAATAAAATGTTAAATTTTATATAAATTTAATAGTAAAATGTAATATGTTAATATTCATAGTACCTAATTGTTATTTTATCATAATCTTACTAGTAAAACGTAAATAACCCTTTTGCTTATTATGTCAGCAACTAGAACATTATATATAAATTTGTAACCGTATTGTTACTTAAGTTTCTCTCAACATCCACGGTCCACCTATGTTTATTATACATTTTATAAATTAATGTTTATGGGAAAAAAATGCGATTTCATTATACTTTCAAATTTTATAAACTTTATTATTATTGTTGTTGTTATTTAATAATAATATAATGATAATTAAAACCAACCACTACAAGTGGGTCGAACCCCAACCTCTTATTTCAGCTTAAAAAATTGTTTTTCCCATTCATTTCATATACCAAATTAATTTTGGCACCACAATTTTAATATATCAAGTACGAATCAAATGGTATTTAATTTAATATTGTTATGCAATTTAAGAGGACTTATCTTCCCCATTCCCCTGTCACATTTGACTTTTTTGTCTCCCCTACAATTCCTTATTTGCCCTCTTCCTTTCACCAAAATTTTATTTTCAAATAAACCATATATATCCAATTTTATTTATTTATTGATATATACATACATACACACACACATATATATATATATATAAAACGCCCTTCTTCTTTTCTTCTTTTTTTTTTTTCTAATAAAAAATTTTTCAAAAATAATTTTATAATTTAATTTTATTTGGTTAAATTATTTATTTTAATACATAAGTAGTATTAATATTTTTTAGTTTATTTAACACTACTTATGTATTATAAAAATGTTCTCATGTATATTAGAAAAATATCTATATAAAAAATAATGAAGATGTATAAATAAAAAATATACATAATTTCTACACTTTAAAAATAAATAACGAATATACATAATACAAACATAAAAATAACATGGTATCTAGTAAATTCAGTTGTATAATCACGACTATTGTTGTAGATGCTTTCCCCACTTCGAACTTCATTCTCGCCTGACCAACTATCTGAAAATGAGCCCAAGTTACAGTTATCCATAATGTTTCCCGAAGATGATAACTTTATTCTAAGAAGAGAGAATGATATGTTGAAGGAGAAAGAGAGAATGAGATGAGAGAGACTCAAATGATATTACCTTCAAACTTACAAACTACATCTTTATATAAGAAGTAAACACAAATAAAAAAATAAATAAAAAAATAAAGTAAATATGGATACTGATTTACGAAATTAAATAAGACAAACAACTTTTAATAAAGAAAATATAAAATCAGAATCAACACAACTTTTAATAAAATATTTTTTTTAAAAAAAATGTAAAAGTAGATATGGATACTGATTTACGAAATTAAATAAGACAAACAACTTTTAATAAAAAAATATAAAATCAGAATCAGAATTGTGGATGCTGGAATTCGGCCGAGGTCCACAATCAGAATTTGTAAATTGGGGGCATTAGCGATCCTGCAAGACAAAGGTAGAATGAGCGGGAGTAGACTACCCACCGGTGTGGTGGGTGCCGGGGGCACTCCGACGCTCAAGTCAATAGTATGAAATGAGCAGTAAATATGTAAATGTGAAAGTAAGGTTTGATGTTACCTTCAACTCTTTGGGTGGCCGTGAGGGCGGTGGTAAGTGTATAAGGGGTGGAGAGCTCTGAGAGAGCCAGTGTCAGAGAGCAGAGACTTGTAAGAAGAAGTCACGGCCTCCTCCCTGTTTCTCGTATTTTGTTGCAATTTAAGTTGAAGGTGAGTGACTTTTGCAGCTGGCATAAGTCCCACAATGTGCTAAGATATCTTTATTTAGTGATCAAAGTGAAGCAGTTCGATGATGTTTAGGGTAAGGGGAAATGTTTGGTACAGATTTGGCTTTATGTATGAATCATTTATCTGCAAGTGGAATAAGGGTTTTGTTGGGCTTTACCTTGGGCTTTCCGGTATTCAGCATCTCTGTCTATGGGCCTTATCTGACATTGGTTTCGAATGGAAAGACAATTTTACTCCTGGCCCAAATTTGGCACGTACAGTGTGTTTTTTTTGGCTTTAAGGTGAAAGACGGTTTTACCCTTGGCCCAATTTTGGCCCGTACAGTTTGTCCCTTACTCTCTAAGTCAAGAAGTTCTTGATTTAGAGAGTATTTTATACATGTCGAATGAAATAAAATATAAAAGTACATGTTGAGAGTGCATAGTTCATGGACAGACGATAGAGAGAATTCAATGTCTTTTAGACTAAGAGTAGTCCAAGTATCCAACTTGGCTTGACATTTAGCTGTGGGGAATGTCCCCGGTCGACTGAACCAGATGAAAGTTCAAGAAAATCCTCATACTATGGGTCAAAGGACCAGAGGAATCTACAATGTATTCTGACCAGATGAAGGTCAGGTCTTCAACTTGACTCTACAAGAGCCAATGGGGGATGTCCCCGGTCCACTGAACCAGATGAAGGTCAGGATAATCTTCATACTACGGGTCAAAGGACCAGAGGAATCTTCAATATCGTCTGACCAGATGAAGGTCAGGTCTTCAACTTGACTCTACAAGAGCCAATGGGGGATGTCCCCGGTCGACTGAACCAGATGAAGGTCAGGATAATCCCCTCATACTATGGGTAAAATGACCAGAGGAATCTACAATGTATTCTGACCAGATGAAGGCCAGGTCTTCAACTTGACTCTACAAGAGCCAATGGGGGATGTCCCCGGTCGACTGAACCAGATGAAGGTCAGGATAATCCTCATACTATGGGTCAAAGGACCAGAGGAATCTACAATGTATTCTGACCAGATGAAGGCCAGGTCTCAACCTTGACTCTACAAGAGCCAATGGGGGATGTCCTCGGTTGACTGAACAAGATGAGGTCAGGATAATCCTCATACTATGGGTCAAAGGACCAGAGGAATCTACAATGTATTCTGACCAGATGAAGGCCAGGTCTTCAACTTGACTCTACAAGAGCCAATGGGGGATGTCCCCGGTCGACTGAACCAGATGAAGATCGGGATAATCCTCATACTATGGGTCAAAGGACCAGAGGAATCTACAATGTATTCTGACCAGATGAAGGCCAGGTCTTCAACTTGACTCGACAAGAGCCAATGGGGGATGTCCCCGGTCGACTGAACCAGATGAAAGTCAGGATAATCCCCATTCTACGGGTCAAAGGACCAGGGGAATTTACAATATATTCTGACCAGATGAAGGTCAGGTCTTCAACTTGACTCTACAAGAGCCAATGGGGGACGTCCCCGGTCGACTGAACCAGATGGAGGTCAGGATAATCCTCATACTATGGGTCAAAGGACCGGAGGAATCTACAATGTATTCTGACCAGATGAAGGCCGGGTCTTCAACTTGACTCTACAAGAGCCAGTGGGGGATGTCCCCGGTCGACTGAACCAGATGAAGGTCAGGATAATCCCCATACTACGGGTCAAAGGACTATGGGAATTTATAATATATTCTGACCAGATGAAGGCTAGGTCTTCAACTTGACTCTACATGAGCCAATGGGGGATGTCCCCGGTCGACTGAACCAGATGAAGGTCAGGATAATCCCCATACTACGGGTCAAATGACCAGGGGAATTTATAATATATTCTGACCAGATGAAGGCCAAGTCTTCAACTTGACTCTACATGAGCCAATGGGGGATGTCCCCGGTCGACTGAACCAGATGAAGGTCAGGATAATCCTCATACTATGGGTCAAAGGACCAGAGGAATCTACAATATATTCTGACCAGATGAAGGCGAGGTCTTCAACTTGACTCTACATGAGCCAATGGGGGATGTCCCCGGTCGAATGAACCAGATGAAGGTCAGGATAATCCCCATACTACGGGTCAAAGGACTAGGGGAATTTACAATATATACTGACCAGATGAAGGCCAGGTCTTCAACTTGACTCTACATGAGCCAATGGGGGATGTCCCTAGTCGACTGAACCAGATGAAGGTCAGGATAATCCCCATACTACGGGTCAAAGGACTAGGGGAATTTACAATATATTCTGACCAGATGAAGGCCAGGTCTTCAACTTGACTCTACATGAGCCAATGGGGGATGTCCCCGGTCGACTGAACCAGATGAAGGTCAGGATAATCCCCATACTACGGGTCAAAGGACCAGGGGAATTTACAATATATTCTGACCAGATGAAGGCCAAGTTTTTAACTTGACTCTACATGAGTCAAATGGGCATGTTCCATATGGAGGATGTTTCGTTGTCTTATGTATCAAGACGACCATACATATTGATAAAGGTACAGAGAGTCTACAGATACTAGATCTGATGAAAGTCTAAGAAGATTTCATTCTACAACACTTGAAAAAGTACATCAGAGTTTACATTACCCGATGAAGGTCCAAGAAAGTCTACACACTCTACTATACCTAATGAAGATACATGGGAGTCTACAGATCCCGTATATGATGAAGATCCACGGGGGTCTTCATTTTCATTCTACATGGTCTAATATGAGTCAATGAGTATTTTTACTCTACTAGACCTGAAGAAGGTCTATGTGAGTCTTTCCTTCTCATACTACTAGTTCTGATGAAGGTCCATGATACTACTGTCGAATGGACTATCAAATGGACCTGATGAAGGTCCATAAGGCACAGTCGAATGAACCTAATGAATATCTATGAGAATCTTCATACTACAAGACCTGATGAAGGTCACGAGACTACTGTCGAATGGACATGTCGCATGGACTTGATGTATATCTATCAAGGTTATTACTCATTCTGTTGATGAGGATTTATGAGACTACGGTCGAATGGACTTAATAAAGGTCTATGTGAATCTTCTTTCTACCTGACCTGATGAAGGTCAGGAGACTACGGTCGAATGAACCTGATGAAGGTTCATGAAGCTATGATCGAATGAACCTGATGAAGGTCCATGTGAATTTTCATTCTACCTCTCCATGAGACTACGGTGAAAGTATCTGTAGTATGGACTTGATAAATGTCTATCTAGGTCATCACTTACTATACTAGACCTGAAGAAGGTCTAGGATGCTACAATGGAATGAACTTGATGAAAGTCACCACTCTTCACTCTCCTATGAGACTACTGTCGACTGGATCTGTCGAATGGATTTTATGAAAATCCAAAGAATGAAATTACTTATTCTCTTGATGAGGATTTATGAGACTACGGTCGAATGGACTTTATGAAAGTCCAAAGAATTCATCACTCACTCTCCTAGACCTGATGAAGGTCCATGAGACTATGGTAGAATGAACTTGGAGAATATCTGTCAAGGTTATCACTCTTCATACTTCTACAATACTACTGTCGAATGAAGTTTGTCGAATGGGCCTGATGAAGGTCCAATAGAATATGGAGATAAACTTGATTAAAGCCATCAATGTCACCTCCATTCTACGAGACTACGGACGAATGGACTTAATGGAAGTCTAAGGAGGTCATTACTCACTATCATAGATTTGATAAAGGTCCAAGAGACAAATGTAGAAAAGACTTTGAAAAATATCTATCAAGGTCATCACTCTTGACATTTCTACGATACTACCGTCGACTGGACTCATCGAACGGACTTGATGGAATTCCAATGAAGTCATTACTCATTATACTAGACATGAAGAAGGTCTACGATGCTACAATTGAATGAACTTGAAGTCATTACTCTTCTCTCTTATGTGAGACTACTGTCGACTGGACTTGTCGAATGGAGTTGAGGAAGGTCCACGAAGCTACGGTCGAATGAACCTGATGATTATCTATGATAATCTTCATTCTACCTATTCATAATACTACTGTCGAATGGAACTGACAATGATCCATGAGACACTGTCGTATGAAACTAATGCATGTTTATTAGAATCACCACTCTACTAAACTTGAAAAAGATTGGTTGACTGAACCTGTTGTAAGTCCAAGTGAATCTTCATTCTACCTATTCATGATACTATTGTCGAATGGAACTGACAAAGGTCCATGAGACATGGTCGAATGAAACTAATGCATGTCCATGAGAATCACCACTCTACTAGACTTGATGAAGGTCCATGAAGCTATGGTAGAATGAACTTGATGGAATGACTAAATGAATCTTCATTCTACCAATCTATGATGCTATTGTCGAATGGACCTGATAAGGGTCCATGAGACACTATCGCATGAACCTAATGAATGTCTATAAAAATCTTCACTCTACTAGACCTGACAAAGGCCCGAGACTACTGTCGAATGAAACTAATGAATATCAATGAGAATCTTCATATTACATGACCTGATGAAGGTCATGAGACTACTGTAGGATGAACCTGAAGAATATATGTCAAGGTCATCACTCTTCTCACCTCTACGATACTACTGTCGAGTGGAGTTGTCGAATGGAGTTGATGGAGGTCCAAGAAGGCAATGGTCGAATGAACTTGGCCTAAGTCCAAATGAATCTTCATTCTACCTGACCACAAAACTATTGTCGAATGGACCTGATAAGGTTCATGAGACTTTTCCAATGCTATCCAGAGTTTATGGAAATCTATCCATAAAGTCTATAATGGATGATAATCTTCATACTACGTATGGAAATGATTACCCTAATATGTAGTATGGAAGAAATTGATGCTTATCGATGTCATTACTAATTATACAATACTTGAATTAGTTCAATGATACTACAATAGAATTAACTTTGATGAAAGTCACATGGAATTTCCATACTACCTAACCTGATGTAGGTTGGTCGAATGGACCAAATGAAGTCCAAGAAAATTTTCATTTGACTAGGCATGTTAATAGATTCCTATGTAGTCTCGAGTTGGTGTAATTAATGTAGCATGAAGAAGATAACTAACCTTTGATTTAGTCTGGAGGAGTTGACAATCATTCCAAGTAGTCTAGGAGAGATGGGAGTTTTCCATGTAGCCTGAAGTGGATAGATAGCCATCCACATTGTCGTATGGAGAATAGTTTTGTTGCTTGGCTTTGTGTTCATGCTCCACATACACCAAGAAAGCATATTATTACTTTGACTTTCGTTGAAGCCTGCTCATTCTTTTCTTCCACGTACTACTTGTGTCGAGTCAAAAATGAGACCTTTCATATAATCATTCCATGCTACAAGTGAAGATGCTCGTATGTAGAGTCAAAAAAGCCAAGCCAAAGCACTACATGCTACACGTGAATATGCTTGCATGTAGACTTAAAAAATCCAAAAATAAAAATGAAAGAAACTACAAGTATAAAACACAAGCGAGAGTTGAATGTTTAGTGGTCAACTGGTATGTCCAAAAATGGGCCATGCAAGCCATGAAAGCAAACATGTATTGTGCTTGTATGGATGTGTTAATGAAGGCGTATGTTTGCTGGGCCATGCATGATTTGTCTCTTTCTGTATGGAGTGTAGCATGGGATTTTCAAGGTGATGGGTGATAAGCTTACATCTTTTGTAGGCGTATGATGTTTATGTATATGGGATGGTTCGTGAATGGTGGAATAAATAGAGATATTATTTCCACTATACTTATCTGATGGTTTTCAAAAATCAGAATATCTTGTAGTGTCGAATGGGACCTGGTCATTTTAAATCAAGTTGGATCCCATATGTCTTGGCCTGTGCATGGTGTTTTGTCGAATGGACCATTTCTCCTTTGCATGTGGCTTTGTCGAGTGAACCCCACAATCATCTCTTCTTTGAATATAATTTTATAGATATGATCTAGCATGTGGTCTCATAGTAGGCTATTCTTACAGTCTACATTTGTTTAAGGACTACATGTGGCAGAGTGCTTTCTTCGAGTGTAGATTGGAGATAATTACTCCAACATTTCCTTTCACACAGAAGATGTGACTTGTTGTGAAAGGTCGGCTGGTGAAATGTGATGGCTTTTTTAGTGATTAAATGGATGGTTGTTTGATGATGAATTTTCACTTGCCATATTCTTGAATGTTCCTAAGAGATTGGGTTGATAAGATAGTTGAAATGACTTGTAGCCTCACACTTTTGAGTGGCCGAAGAATGAATTATGTTCCAGATACTATTGGAGATTAGTACTGGAGTTTTACATGGATCAATTTTCATCTTTTATTGATCGTAATTGTTTTGTAGAGTGGCTGATTATGCCACCACATGATCTGGTGTCTGTTTGTAAGGATTGTAGACTGAGTGGTCTTTGCTTGCTATGAATCGCTAAGGCCCCACGGTGGACGCCAAATTGTGGATGCTGGAATTCGGCCGAGGTCCACAATCAGAATTTGTAAATTGGGGGCATTAGCGATCCTGCAAGACAAAGGTAGAATGAGCGGGAGTAGACTACCCACCGGTGTGGTGGGAACCGGGGGCACTCCGACGCTCAAGTCAATAGTATGAAATGAGCAGTAAATATGTAAATGTGAAAGTAAGGTTTGATGTTACCTTCAACTCTTTGGGTGGCCGTGAGGGCGGTGGTAAGTGTATAAGGGGTTGGAGAGCTCTGAGAGAGCCAGTGTCAGAGAGCAAAGACTTGTAAGAAAGAAGTCACGCCTCCTCCCTGTTTCTCGTATTTTATTGAAATTTATAGTTGAAGGTGAGTGACTTTTGCAGCTGGCATAAGTCCCACAATGTGCTAAGATATCTTTATTTAGTGATCAAAGTGGAGCAGTTCGATTATGTTTAGGGTAAGTGGGAAATGTTTGGTACAGATTTGGCTTTATGTATGAATCATTTATCTGCAAGTGGAATAAGGGTTTTGTTGGGCTTTACCTTGGGCTTTCCGGTATTCAGCATCTCTGTCTATGGGCCTTATCTGACATTGGTTTCGAATGGAAAGACAATTTTACTCTGTCCCAAATTTGGCACGTACAGTGTGTTTTTTGGGCTTTAAGGTGAAAGACGGTTTTACCCTTGGCCCAATTTTGGCTCGTACAAGAATCAACACAACTTTTAATAAAATATTTTTTTAAAAAAAGTAAAAGTAGATATAGATACCGATTTACGAAATTAAATAAGACAAATAACTTTTAATAAAGAAAATATAAAATCAGAATCGGAATCAGAATCAGAGTCAAAATCAAAATAAAAATCACACACAACTTTAAATAAAAATAATATTTTTAAAAAAAAGTTATGAAACCTTTTTTTTCGGAATTAAAAAAATAATATAAAATAATAATAAAAAATTAAGAAAGGAAGGGAGGGGTGAGCAAAAAAACCGACCGAACCGAACCAAACCGCAAACCGAACCAAACCAGACCGAATTTACGGTTTTTTTTCTAACGGTTCGGTTTGCGGTTCGGATTGGCCCACCCCAAACGGTTTACGGTTTGGTTCAGGAGCTAATCTGAACCGCACCTGTTAAACCGAACCGAACCGAACCGTTATAATTAAAAAAAAAATTATATATTTTTATAAAAAAATTTGTATTTTACTTTTAATTTTATTCTATGTTTTCTTTTTATTATTATGTTAATACTTTTGTTCTTAAATTTTTTGTTAATATATTTATTTGTTAATACTTTTATTTTTCAATTTATTTGTTAATATTTTTATTATTAAATTTTTTATTTTATGGTAGCATCATTATTCTTGAAAGTTTGATGTTGGATTTGTCTCTTAATTAGAATGATGGTAGCATCATTATTCAGGGTAATTTTTAAAAAATACAAGAATTTATTGTGCCTCATTTTTCAATCTTTTATGGAGTGAATGTGTTCCCTGAAGTCACAGCTTACATCATATCACTTCATACTATTTGTTGGATAGACTAGTTTTTTTTTTCACTTAAGTGGATGAAAAATTGTTTTAAATATAATAATCAGTAAACCGAACCGAACCAATCCGTAAACCGTTGGTTTAAAAAAATTTCAATCCGAACCAAACCGTTATTTAATGGTTTGGTTTCAGAGGTAAAAAATTCGAACCGTAAAATATGGTTTGGTTCGGTTTTTAGCAAAAACAGAACCAAACCGAACCGCGCCCACCCCTACTTAAAGGGGAACGATCGTCCCCCTTAGACGATATGATCGTGCAGGCCAAGGGGGACGATATCCCCATTGTGGGACGATCTTTTCTTTCATTTTTTTTTTAAAATTTCGAAAATAAAAATTTATATTGCTTAAATTATATTTTTTTTACATAAGTAGTATTAATTAAATTAAAATGAATCAAAAAATAAATGAATAAATAAAAAATATGTAATATTTATTAATAAAAATAAAAAAATAATTATAAAATGAAAAAATAATTAATAAAATGACAAATGGAGTTATAACTAGTATATAATTATTTTTAAATTAATATATATAGATAATAAAATTTGTAATGTGTATAATATTTGTAACTTTCCAAAATTAAAAAAAAAAAAGTAAACATTGATAAGGACTATTTAGTAAATTAGCAAGGAGACAATGAGAGAGGGGTGTGTCAGGCTTGGCAGGGAGGGGAATGATCAATTTTCGCAATTTAATCACATAAGCAACTTTAAATTATATTTATTGAGTTGACAATAATATACTCTCTAAGTCTAAGTCAAATATCAACTACGATTTAATATATAACCGTGTGTAAGCAAATTGATTGGAACGGAAGTAATTTCTACATCTTATAAATAAATTAGATATTGTCAGTGTTACGATATGGTGTTAAATAATTTATCGCATAATCTTTAACATGAATTCTTTCCTTTAATATATCTTGATTGTTTGGTAACTTACAATTGTCATTTTCAAAGAAATTTTATAATGAAATGATTCTGTTATTTAATTTATTTGATAACCTACAATTATCATTTTCAGAAAGATTTAAAATGAAATTATTATATTCTTTGATTTGTTTGGTAACCTACAATTGTCATTTTGATAGAGATTCTATAATGAAATGATTCTGTATCTGCCATTATAATTTATTACCATTAGATTATAACGAAATGATCTGAGCCGCCGATTAAGTCACATAAATATAAGTTTTTGGATACATTGTCTCTTTAATCTTAATCATTCGTTATATTCGATTTCACCCACTAAATGACATATTATTATACTTTATAATATCGATTACTGCAACTTGTTCAAGTATAAAAATTAAGTTCATGTACACTAATACAAATATAAATATAAATGCTCATAGATTAGCTAAGTTCGCTATTGGCAATCACAATCTTAATATCCGAATATAATATGTTTCATAAGATGTAAGTGCTCTTCTTTGTTAATCAATGAAGTTCTTTCGATTGTTAATTATTATTATTATTTTTTTAGTTTTATTTGTACTAGAGTACATTAATGAGCTTATAAAATAAGTAACAATTACTTTTGAGGTCCTGATTTAAGGCCGTTAAGCTAAGCAACTCATTTTAAATTTCTCAAATTGCAAGATTGCAATTTGATATATTAGCTATCATTTCCCCCACTTTTTTCTTTTCAAATGTCACATCTATGCCATTATGTTCCAATAATTCACAAACTATTCATATTTTTTAATTAGTAATAAACTGAAATTTTTAACTCTATTTAATAAACCATGTAAACAAATGATTAAACAATTAGTGATGATCTAAAAAATGGCATCAATAAACATTTTCACATGGGAATGAGACTGAGACTGTTGACTATATCATTTAACATATAAATTAATTTTTTCCCCACCACGAATTTCGGACTTTTTAATTGTTTAAACAAATAATTTCTTCAATCTTATAAACAAGAAAAAGAAAAAAAGAAACATTATCAATTATATAACAAATGTTTCGCACAAATTCTGAAATTTTATTTATCGGTCTACTTAATTAATACATTATGTATCAAAAATATATAAAATATTCACATATTTTTATAAGATACATACCCAATATTTTTATACATGTTTCAATCGTATATCCAAATTTAAGTATAAATTTAATACATTTTGCATTCTTTGAGTAGATCAGTGAACAAAAATTTCATGATTTGTATATTTTTAGTGACTTGTTAATTTTTAAATATACAATCGATAATTTTCATATAACAAAAGTATTAAAACAACTCATTAATATTTATTAATAAAAATGATCATTAAGAAAATTAAAGAACCAATTTAAGTGGAAAAATAAATACTGTTACAAAAAACTCTTCTATTTCCAAGCGAATATTTATCCAAAACTTATCTCCCTTGATTATTTATCCTATATATATACACACAGTTTAAGTAGAGCCTCTAACTAATACAGCTTTTAAGGGAAATTTTTTTATACTTTGTTTGGTTATCAATAGTAGTTTTTTTTTTTACTATGATAGCTTAATTGCTTTAACTTTGGTAGCGAAAATAATATGTCACATGTTCAATTCTTATAAAATACGTTTAATTTATGACTTGAATGGGTGAAGTGTAATATATAAGAAAGAGATTTATATATTTCTTTAAAAAAATCATTTTTGTGAAATAAAATAATGTTATTCTATATAATTTTAAAAATATTTACAAAATTTACTCCCAAAAGTCCAAAATTTGAACTTTTCTAATAGAGGTAAAATATTATTATTTTTAATTAGAAAATATTTATTCAAGTTACAACCAAACAACAATAAAAACAAAAACAAAAACAAAAAAAAAAAATTACTAAAAAGGGGTCGTTTATCATGAAAACGTCCCCATGTTATTTATAAAATAAATTTATAATTTATAATTATATATACATTCACTTTCTAATATCCTGTAAAAATATACTAATATAAGACCTTTTTTGAGCCTCCCTAAAACAATAAAACAGAATCTAATGAACGATGTTAAATATAAATCTCATGGTGTACAGGTGTAGTCTAATTGGCAAAAAAAAAGAAACATTTTAAAATATATTGTATGGATTTAATTTTAAAGAAATGATGAATTAAAAATATATTTATATAAATTTACCTACTCCTCATATAAAAAAAAGATTAAATATCAAACGAGGAGGGTTATGTGAACTGTGAACTTGACTAATAACGGTCAATAATGTAATGCTGGGAAAAAAGCTTAACATATATATAGTACTATATAATAATAATAATAATAATAATAATAATAATAATAATAATAATAATAATAATAATAATGTAATTTGGTTTCTTATATTCAAACTTTCTAACAACTTTTATAGTAAGATAAGGATCTCACATTTTTTAATGCACAATCAAACAAATCTCTTACTTTTTTTTCCTTTTTTTTTTTTTTTAATAATAATATAAATGTTGAATGACATGACCCAACCCAAACTGTGGACATAAAATAATTTAACAAAACCCATAAAGAGTGTCGATATAACAAAAATAGAGCAACCTTAATTTTACTTACTTTTGTAGTTAAGGATGGCAATAAACAATGAATTTTAGGGAATTAATATTACATCCATTCCCAATATCATGTTTTCAGTTTTTATAATTATTTATTTAAGGGGATTCCCGAAATAATTAATTATTTTTTATTTGATTGCAATGAAAATATGAAATTCTGTATTAAGCTAAAGAAGTATAGAGACAGTGGTTCCTCAACTGGTGCCTTGTGATATGCATGACATATGGGATGGGAGAGAGTTTGGTTTTTGCTTGGCTGGGGTTTTAAATATTTGTTAATATTAATGAATAAATTATTATTTACATCTACTCTCAAAAAATGGTACTACACATATTTAACCACATGTGTATTAAAATAATATTACTTTAATATATATATAGTTAAATATGTGTAATTCATTTGTATTTGTATCATTCATTCATGTACTCAAGTAAATAGCAAGCTGACCATGTCGATACACGTGTAGATTGACAGGTGTTGACCTGCCAATAAATAACAAGTTGATGCTATCACACAAGTATCAATGTTTGATAAATATTTGTCACTGTATTATCGTTAAAAATGTTTATTTTTTTTGTTTTTTAACTATAAAAATTAGAAAAAAGTTTAAAATGAGTTAACTGTATAGTTATATAAAAAAATATTTGGTTATAATAAATTTAAAATGAGTTAATTGTATAATTATGTAAAACAATTGGGGGATTATGTAAATTTCCGAAAAGAAATAAAGAAAGGGTGAAAATGTTGACCGAGTAGCCTCGTTATGACATTTTCTCTTTCTATCCTCACAAGGACAAGATAGTCCTCATTCATTATACACACAATTACAAAGAAGCAGAAGAGCAGAAAATAAAACTCGGTAGAGGAGAAGAGAAAGATCTGGAGAGAGAAACGCAGAAGCCATGGCTGGTCTGCAAAGATCTGCAGTTTCATTCAGAAGGCAAGGCTCTTCAGGTCTTGTTTGGGATGACAAGTTCTTAAAAGAATTAAATCAAGAAGCTAATAAGCAGCAAAAAGAACAAGAACAAGCAGCAGCAGCTGAAATATCACAAGACCAGCAAGAACAGCAGCAGCAGCCACAAGTTGATATTAAGCCTCCGAGATCAATCAACACCACCCTTGAAAGAAACCGATCCAACGGCGGAGCAAGAGGGTACCGAACCGGCAGAGTCTCTCCGGCAATCGAACCGCCTTCTCCGAGGGTTTCTGCATGTGGGTTCTGCGGTGCTTTTTCTAATAAACCACCCAAGAATAATGCTCATACCAATAGAGCCGGTAAGCGTAGATCGCGACAGTTTTAGATTTTTCATGTTTTCAGGCCACCACCGGAAATGGAATATTCCGGTCTGCTTCGGGATCTTTTTATCATTGTTTGTGTATTTATAATAGGTTTCTCATAAACTTGTTAATTTCGGATTAGTTCGTTTCAGGTTTCGAAAAAAGAAAAAAAAAACAGCTAAGTTGGTATTTTATTTTTATTTAATTATCTTTTTAAATTAGATAATGGCTTTTGATTTTATTCATGTCATGTGGGTGTAATTATGTGAATATTGTTTGTTTGTTGAGAAAATTTCATCATGTATAAAGCAAATCTTGATTGAAATATCTATTTTTATTATAGGATTTCAAAATTCAAAATTTTGTTTCTTTACTAGGAATCTTTACCTAAATATTTGAAAGAATTAAAAATAAGATTCGGATATTTGAAATTATCATTGATGACATGAATTCGTTGAAGTTGATGATAATGAATCCCACTGTAATTTAGTTAAGATCTTTTTGCAAGTACATAATAACAGCATTTTTATTTTTTTGGGACTGAATTAGGATCTCAATTTGAATGACATGAGAACAGAGGAATCTGCTTTAGTTCTGTTTGTTTTGGCAGAAAATTTGTGTTATTGGGATCACCAAAGATGGGAAAAAAAGAAGAGTGACATATTGTTTAGGTTGTTGCATTTTTGTCAACTACAAGTAGTGTCATTAGTCAATGTGAAACCTACTGCTTTCAATTTATTTTTATTTTTATTTTTGATGTGATGCTGGTGGGATGTGAAAGGTGACCCTAATATAATAAAAAGGCCCACTTGTGATGCCGGGCAAGTTGAGATTTATTGTGGATTGTCCCTTTGAGAATTGAGAGTATCACATTTGTAGTCATCTTGGGATTGTATGGCCAAGGGGAAATGGTGCATAAGAAAAGATAATACTTGATTTGTAATTTAGATATTGTTTTTAGGGGATTTTTTTAAATTAATATTACATATTAAGCCAAGGACCAACTTCGATCACCAAACGACAATGGGTAAAACTAGAGATGTGTATGATATGATACTAGAGATGTGTATGATATGATGCAGAGATGTCAATATCAATATTCGGTATATTCTATCAATAGATGTAAAAAAATCTACTTGTACCTAACTCAACATATCAGGTCTCTATGGTTCACCCGTGTTGAGTCCCTATTTGCACAAAGATTTTACTTCTACTTCTAATAGAATGAAGATATTAATATCCGTATCAAACTCGTCCAATTATTAGGTATATAAAATTATCTCCTTACCCACCCTAACATTCAGACCCTTATTTAGATTTTTACCATCCTAAGTAAAACTTAAAATAAGTTTCAAAATAGGAAGAAGCTACTATAAATAATGGAAAATCATTCCATAGTTTTCCATTGGTGGGGAATCAAACGCCTTCCCTCAAAGTTACTAAATTTTATTTCGAAAAAGGTCTAAATATAACGGTTCAAACTTAATAGATAGTATTATATTTATTATTTATATCTTATCTCTAAGCTCAATCTTTGAATTTCTAATATGGTAAAAAAAATAAAACAAAAGAATTAAAATAAAATTGGTCGGTTGAGTTACCCACACGTCATAACCGGCCATCACAGAACGAGTGAAAAGACAATTTGATCCTTGCGTGGATTTGATAAGTATTGTACTTGAAAATGACATATATGTCCTTACATGACGTATAAGCAAATAAATATTTACATATAAAAATTTTAAATGAAAAAATCGTTGAAACATCGAACGGCTCAGAACCTTGCTCACATAAAGTGACAACTAATGATCCATTTATTAGGGAGAAAATCAATTAATTCATTTAATTAATAAATATCATTTATTAATTAGTATTTTTCTAGTACCATTTGTTGACGGCTGATTTTGGTCTCAGGGTAATATGAGAATATTACTCCCGAGACAATCCTCTATCAATAGTGAATTTGTTCGGTTAAGGGGGAACCAAAAGCAAATTTAGCAAAAGACAGATAAATACGCCAATCGACAAAGAGATTTAACGTGGTTCGGCGGATCAGATCCCACCTACGTCCACGGGCACAGAACGGACGATGTTTTATTACTGAAATATGCTTCTCTAATCTTTCTTGTGTTTACAAGTCTGATCGTAATGATCTTGATATTGATTCTGATCCTGATTTTCCTCTTGATCTTGATATTGATCTTGATTCTGATTTTCCTCTTGATCTTGATATTGATCTTGATTCTGATTTTCCTATTGATCTTGATCTTGATCTTGATTCTGATTTTCCTCTTGATCTTGATATTGATCTTGATTCTGATTTTCCTCTTGATCTTGATATTGATCTTGATTCTGATTTTTCTCTTACGCACACTCTACCCTTCTATTTATAATAGTGTAGAAATCAGATTCATTCTCCTACAAGAATTTCCTAGTTGAGACAATTTCCCTTTCTCATAAGGATTCCTAGTCAAAAACTACATTCACTTCATTTATCCTACTAGGACACTGACTTACTAGTTTACCCCATGAAAGTAGGATAACTTATTATCTTGTCCGTAAAAATAGGATGCCTTATATTCTGGAGCACGTCTCGCCATATGCTCGGTCTTCATTAGGTCGGTCATGATGGTCATTTGAGCTGAGAATGCTCCTACCGATTTTATAATGTTCGGTCATTCGAACCAAAGTGGTCGGTCACCTATCATCAAGTGTTCGGTCTCTACCTGTTGGCTTTATAATACTCATGTGGTCGGGTCGACATTTAATGATTTCGACCGAGAAGGGAATTACCATTTTTACCCCTGCCGTATTCCTTAAATAACATAGGTCCTGAAAACACCATCAACATCTGTCCCCTAGTTCTCGGTAACAACGAGTTTGCGAGTTGATGTCGGGAACTATAAAAAAGATGGTGTGCCGATGAATCCGTCGGTGGTCACTCCAGGAACCACAGAGAAAAATGCCTTAGCTGCAAATCTGGTCCTTCCTGCCACCTCATGTGCTCAGTCAACGAGGATCCCGATATCTACCCGTGGAGAAAATGCTTTGCCCTTATGCTGATGACGATCGACTCGGTGGGACGTAACCCGACCCCGAGCTGAGAAAAACATTTGGCTATGAGGGAATGTCACCTCCCCAGACCAATAGAGGGCCGACCATGGGGGAGATGCTCTGATCTTATACCGATGATAAGTCTCTCGGTGGGACGTATCCCGACCCCGAGCTGAAGAAAGACTTGGCTCTGTGGGAATATTACATCCCCAGTCCAAAAAAGCCGACTCGGTGGGACGTAACCCGACCCCGAGCTAAAAGAAAGACTTGGCTCTGGGGGAATGTTACATCCCCAGTCCAAAGAAGCCGACTCGGTGGGACGTAACCCGACCCGAGCTGAAAGAAATACTTGGCTCTGGGGGAATGTCACATCCCTAGTCCAAAGAAGCCGACTCGGTGGGACGTAACCCGACCCCGAGTTGAAACAAAATTGATCTCGACGGTACAAGAGCAGACTCGAGCCGGAAAGAGACATCGGTCTCGATGGTACAAGAGCAGACCCGAGCCGGAAAGAAACATCGGTCTCGGCGGAACTAATCCAGCCCCGAGCCGATTAACCAAGTGGCCTCGGTGGAACAAATCCAGCCCTGAGCCGATTAACCAAGTGCCCTCGGAGGAACGAATCCATCCCCGAGCCGGTTAATCCTCTGGGTTTTATTCAGAAGGGAAGTGGATCCTCTTTTAAGCCCTATCAGTTTTGGCATGGGCGTCCCTTTGTCAAACCTGATGAAAACGAAAACAAAACCTTGGAAAATAAAATCAAAACGCGGGGGTGATTTAACACTTATCCAAAAACAACAGCAATGATGCCTCAAAATAGCGTCCTATTTGAGGTCTCCAAAACACAATTCTGAACCTTTCAATTCAGAGTCCCGGCGAACCAGGATTTGGATCAAAGAGCGTTTAAAATGGTAAAGGCACATCCTCTATACTTCAGGTCTCCATGGAGCCTGTGTACTGTTCGAGGGCTCCTCCTTACAACGCTGGAGCAAGCTTACGCTACGAGGGCACAATCCCTTCCCGTGCTATACTTCTCTTGGATCCAAATGATCAAAGAAATACGGATCAAAGAGTGTCCGAGATATTAAGGGCATTTTCCTCCTTATGTTCGGTAACACTGGAGTAAGCAATCGCCACAGGGGTATCATCTCTCCCCGTGCTATGCTTCCCACGGATCCGAATGATCAAGGAAATATGGATCAAAGAGTGTCCGAGACATTAAGGGCATTTTCCTCCTTATGTTCGGTAACACTGGAGCAAGCAATCGCCACGGGGTATCATCCCTCCCTGTGCTATGCTTCCAACGGATCCGAATGATCAAGGAAATAGGGATTAAAGAGTGTCCGAGACATTAAGGGCATTTTCCTCCTTATGTTCGGTAACACTGGAGCAAGCAAACACCACGAGGGTATCATCCCTCCTCGTGCTATGCATCTCACGGATCCAAATGACCAATTAGGTAGGGATCAAAGAGTGTCTGAAGCATTAATGGAATGTTCCTCCTTATGCTCGGTAACACTGGAGCAAGCAAACGCCACGAGGGTATCATCCATCCTCGTGCTATGCATCTCCCGAATCCATTGGTCAGAAAAATCGTACGGGAACATATTTTCCTCTATTTTCTCCATCCATTCTGATGTTGAACTCCCCGACGACTGGTGATTTCCACCTTCTGCCATCGTCTTAATACGCGAGCCGCTTTTTGTTGGATTCCCCACAGACGGCGCCAACTGTTGACGGCTGATTTTGGTCTCAGGGCAATATAGGAATATTACTCCCGAGACAATCCTCCCTCAATAGTAAATTTGTTTAGTTAAGGGGAAACCAAAAGCAAATTTAGCAAAAGACAGATAAATACGCCAATCGACAAAGAGATTTAACGTGGTTCGACGGATCAGATCCCAGCTACGTTCACGGGCACAGAACGGACGATGTTTTATTACTGAAATATGCTTCTTTGATCTTTCTTGTGTTTACAAGTCTGATCGTAATGATCTTGATATTGATTCTGATCCTGATTTTCCTCTTGATCTTGATATTGATCTTGATTCTGATTTTCCTCTTGATCTTGATAATGATATTGATTCTGATTTTCCTCTTGATCTTGATATTGATCTTGATTATGATTTTTCTCTTACGCACACTCTACCCTCCTATTTATAATAGTGTAGAAATCAAATTCCTTCTCATACAAGAATTTTCTAGTTGAGACAATTTCCCTTTCCCATAAGGATTCCTAGTCAAAAACTACATTCACTTCATTTATCCTACTAGGACACTGACTTACTAGTTTACCCCATGAAAGTAGGATAACTTATTACCTTGTCCGTAAAAATAGGATGCCTTATATTCTGGAGCACGTCTCGCCATATGCTCGGTCTTCATGAGGTCGGTCATGATGGTCCTTTGAGCTGAGAATGCTGCTACCGATTTTATAATGTTCGGTCATCCGAACCAAAGTGGTCGGTCACCTATCATCAAGTGTTCGGTCTCTACCTGTTGGCTTTATAACACTCATGTGGTCGGGTCGGCATTTAAAGATTTCGACCGAGAAGGGTGTTGACAGCTGATTTTGGTCTTAGGGTAATATGAGAATATTACTCCCGAGACAATCCTCCCTCAATAGTGAATTTGTTTGGTTATGGGGGACCAAAAGCAAACTTAGCAAAAGACAAATAATACACCAATCGACAATGAGATTTAACGTGGTTTGGTGGATATTGGTCCGACCTACGTCCACGGGCACAAAAAGGATGATACTTTTATTACTCAAACACGCTTCTCAGCTCTGCGTCTTGTCTTTTACAAGTTTGATGGTAATGAATTCGATCTTGACTCTCATATTGATTCTGATCCCAGCTCTACCTTGCTCTCAACTTGTCCCTCCCTTTAAGCACACTCTACCATTCTATTTATAATAATGTAGAAATCAGATTCCTTCTCCTATAAGAATTTCCTAGTTGAAACAATTTCCTTTTCCTATAAGGATTCCTAATCAAAACTACCTTTACTTCTCATACCCTATTATAATAGGATAACTTATCTCCTTACCCCATAAGAATAGGATAATTTATCCCCTTATCCCATAAGAATATGATAACTTATCTCTGGATCATATCTCGATATCTGGTCGGTCTTCATGAGGTCGGTCAAGATAGTCATTTGAACTGAGAATGTTGCCGCCGATCTGATAATGCCCGGTCATCCGAACCGAAGTGGTCGGTCACCTACCATTAAGTGCTCGACCCTCACTTATGTGGTCGGTCATGATAGTCATTTTAATGATTTTGACAAAGGAGGGAATTTACCATTTTACCCCTGCCGTGCTGCTTAAATATCATAGTGCCTAAAAAACACCATCAACATCTATCCCATAGTTCTCGGTAACAACGAGTTTGTGAGTTGATGCCGGGAACTATAAAAAAGATGGTGTGTCAATGAATCCGTCGGTGGTCACTTCAGGAACTGCATAAAAAAATGCATTGGCTGCAAATCTGGTCATTCCTGCCATCTTCATGAGCTTAGTAAACAAGGATCCCGATATCTACCTGTGGAAAAAATGCTCTGCCCTTATGCTGATGACGATCGACTCAGTGGGATGTAACCCGACCCCGAGCTGAGAAGAACATTTGGCTCTGGGGGAATGTCACCTCCCCAGACCAATAGAGGGCCGACCATGGGGGAGATGCTCCGATCCCATGTCGATGATAAGTCTCTCGGTGGGACGTATCCCGACCCCGAGCTGAAAGAAAGACTTGGCTCTGGGGGAATATTACATCCCCAGTCCAAAAAAACCGACTCGGTGGGACGTAACCTGACCCCGAGCTGAAAGAAAGACTTGGCTCTGGGGGAATGTTACATCCTCAGTCCAAAGAAGCCGACTCGGTGGGACGTAACCCGACCCCGAGCTAAAAGAAAGACTTGGATCTGGGGGAATGTTACATCCCCAGTCCAAAGAAGCCGACTCGGTGGGACGTAACCCGACCCTGAGCTAAAAGAAAGACTTGGCTCTGGGGGAATGTTACATCCCCAGTCCAAAGAAGCCGACTCGGTGGGACGTAACCCGACCCCGAGCTAAAAGAAAGACTTGGATCTGGGGGAATGTTACATCCCCAGTCCAAAGAAGCCGACTCGGTGGGACGTAACCCGACCCCGAGCTAAAAGAAAGACTTGGCTCTGGGGGAATGTTACATGCCCAGTCCAAAGAAGCCGACTCGGTGGGACGTAATCCGACCCCGAGCTAAAAGAAAAGATTTGGCTCTGGGGGAATGTTACATCCCCAGTCCAAAGAAGCCGACTCGGTGGGACGTAACCCGACCCCGAGCTGAAAGAAAGACTTGGCTCTAGGGGAATGTTACATCCCCAATCCAAAGAAGCCGACTCGGTGGGACGTAACCCGACCCCGAGCTAAAAGAAAGACTTGGCTCTGGGGGAATGTTACATCCCCAGTCCAAAGAAGCCGACTCGGTGGGACGTAACCCGACCCCGAGCTGAAAGAAAGACTTGGCTCTGGGGGATGTTACATCCCCAGTTCAAAGAAGCCGACTCGGTGGGACGTAATCCGACCCCGAGCTGAAAGAAAAGCTTGGCTCTGAGGGAATGTTACATCCCCAGTCCAAAGAAGTCGACTCGGTGGGACGTAACCCGACCCCGAGCTGAAAGAAAGACTTGGCTCTGGGGGAATATTACATCCCCAGTCCAAAGAAGCAGACTCGGTGGGACGTAACCCGACCCCGAGCTGAATAAACCATAAGGCCTCGGCGGAACAAAATCCAGCCCCGAGTAGAATAACCAAGCGGCCTCGGCGGAACAAAATCCAGCCCCGAGCCGAATAAAAAAGTGGCCTCGGCGGAACGAAGTCCAGCCCCGAACCAAATAAACATCGGTCTCGGTGGTACAAGAGCAGACCCGAGCCGGAAAGAGACATCGGTCTCGGCGGTACAAGAGCAGACCCGAGCCGGAAAAAGACATCGGTCTCGGCGGTACAAGAGCAGACCCGAGCCGGAAAAAGACATCGGTCTCGGCGGTACAAGAGCAGACCCGAGCCGGAAAGAGACATCGGTCTCGCCGGTACAAGAGCAGACCCGAGCCGGAAAGAGACATCGGTCTCGGCGGTACAAGAGCAGACCCTAGCCGGAAAGAGACATCGGTCTCGGCGGTACAAGAGCAGACCCGAGCCGGAAAGATACATCGGTCTCGGCGGTACAAGAGCAGACCCGAGCCGGAAAAAGACATCGGTCTTGGCGGTACAAGAGCAGACCCGAGCCGGAAGAAAACATCGGTCTCGGCGGTACAAGAGCAGACCCGAGCCGTAAAACAAATATCAAAACCATTGTGTGAGCCATAACAAAAAAGGATAATCAAATGTTAACCTAAGACAGAAAAGGTCTTACTCACCTTTTTGGGATCCGTTGCCCTTCTTGCAACTCTACAAGGGTCACTACAAGCAAAGCTCTTCTTAATACATCCTCTCTACATCTCAGCATTCCACGCATCCGACCGGATGACTTCCGCTATCAACTTGGTCGACCTCAAAAACCGAATGGTCTATGTACACACTGAGATAGCCTTCTTTCACCAAGTCTTCCACCTGCTCCCGCAGGTCTCTGCACCCATTCGTGGCATGTCCTCTTACGTTATGGTAGATACAGTAAGCCCTACTATTTCTCTCCTCAATCGGGAACCTCCTCAAATTAGGCTCGGTCAACAGACATTTTTCCTGGATTTCCCGAACTATCTGGTGAAATCCCTGACGATCGGTGATTTCGATCTTCTGCCATCGTCTTACTACGCGAGCTGCTTTTTGTTAAGTTCCCCACAGACGGCGCCAACTGTTGACGGCGGATTTTGGTCTCAGGGTAATATGGGAATATTACTCCCGAGACAATCTTCCATCAATAGTGAATTTGTTTGGTTATGGGGGACCAAAAGCAAACTTAGCAAAAGACAAATAATACACCAATCGACAAGGAGATTTAACGTGGTTCGGTGGATCTTGGTCCGACCTACGTCCACGGGCACAAAAAGAATGATACTTTTATTACTCAAACACGCTTCTCAGCTCTGCGTCTTGTCTTTTACAAGTTTGATGGTAATGAATTCGATCTTGACTCTCATATTGATTCTGATCCCAGCTCTACCTTGCTCTCAACTTGTCCCTCCCTTTAAGCACACTCTACCATTCTATTTATAATAATGTAGAAATCAGATTCATTCTCCTATAAGAATTTCCTAGTTGAAACAATTTCCTTTTCCTATAAGGATTCCTAATCAAAACTACCTTTACTTCTCATACCCTATTATAATAGGATAACTTATCTCCTTACCCCATAAGAATATGATAATTTATCCCCTTATCCCATAAGAATAAGATAACTTATCTCTGGATCATATCTCGATATCTGGTCGGTCTTCATGAGATCGGTCAAGATGGTCATTTGAACTGAGAATGTTGCCGCCGATCTGATAATGCCCGGTCATCCGAACCGAAGTGGTCGGTCACCTACCATTAAGTGCTCGACCCTCACTTATGTGGTCGGTCATGATGGTCATTTTTAATGATTTTGACCAAGGAGGGAATTTACCATTTTACCCCTGCCGTGCTGCTTAAATATCATAGTGCCTAAAAAACACCATGAACAAAGGGAATTACCATTTTTACCCCTGCCGTATTCCTTAAATAACATAGGTCCTGAAAACACCATCAACACCATTATTATTAGTTAATTTTAAATTTAATATATATGTCAAAATATTAATAAATGTCATCTCATTTGTATGTTCGTCTCATTCAAATCTTTCTTATTATTAAGGAATTACTAATAGCTTCATGTCAACAAGTTAACAATTATATTTTTATTTTAATTGATAAATGTTAGTTTTTTTTTTTTTTTTTTTTTGGTTGGTCATAATTTTAAGAGATTTTAATTGGATTCATAGTGAGGGCCATCTCTAACATTAAGACACACCAACGCGTACCAATAACTTGTAAAATATATTATTAGTGTATGCCTCGTAAATTTTGATAATTTTCTTTAATTAAGTATGACTTGTAATGACAGATTTTTATAAAAACAATATGTAAGAGAGTGTAGACACTGAATTTTTGCATATAAGTCCAATGAGGAGCCTCGTATGGAGGCACTACCCGATAAGTTGCGGAAGTCGCGGGAAACAGACGTTAGATTTTTATAAAAACAATATGTAAGAGAGCCTTAATTTTAATAAATTGAGGTCTGTCTAAAAAATTTTAAAAATATATTAGAGTTTGCCTTCTTTTTAAAAAAAAAAAAAAAAATCATCCTCCTTAGAAAATAAATATCGAGTTTTAATTTAAGATCTCTTTAGATTAATCATGTCGCAATTTAAATATCCCAAAATTTGTAGGAAGCAAACAAATAGTTCTCCAAATATGGAAACGTGTGACATGTTGAGGGTCCCACTAAGAAGCTGTGACCACTATGATCGAGATTAATTATCATCAAGATAGGAATGGATCAGGGACAGGGTAGATCTTTTTGGATAAAAAAGCCACTGTATAATAATTAATTGATTTTGATTCAACATTCATTGTCCGCTAGAAGAACCTACCCTTTTCGATATTATGATTCGATTCATTTATGCATGGTCCTTTCAATATTAATTTTTTATTTATTTATATAAAGTGTACTCTTCTTGTTGTTATTATTATTATTATTATTATTATTATTATTATTATTTTTAGTAACATATATAGCTTGGAAATTTATGTCTAATAGAAGCTGTTTGTATTCTCACGATGCTCAAAGCATTTATTTGAGGTCAATTATTCAAAACAATAATGCAACTAGATTTTCAACTTGATTCACTTTCCAATTGATTTATTGTCAAAACGTAAAATTTTATAAGGTACTAAAGTGGTGTGAGTTGTGAATTAATGGTATAGGGTTCAAGATCTCATATTGAGATCATGTGTTCGAATTTAAGGAGTGTATTTTTTTGTAAGAGTTTGAGACAGTCGGGGATTTTACCTACTCCGCTTAAGCCCGAAAGAGATGGTTTGACGGTGAGAGTAGTTGGCTTCAGGGTCTTCACTTGCTTTTAGTAGTTGGCAATAAAATCTGATCTTCTCAGTTGGTGCCTTTAAAATGTTTATTCCCTGCACTTTTCCATCTAAAGATATTTCAGTTGCTGATCTTGGCATCATCGATCATTTGTGTGTGTCCGATTTTGTAGATCCACTTGCAACCTATGGGTTTCACCCCATCAGGTTGGTCTACAAGTTCCCAGACTGAGTTGGAGTGCATGGACTCCATCTCTAGGTTCATGGCTTTGAGCCATTCCTCTTTGTCAGAATCATCCATTGCACTACTGTAGGTCAATGGATCATCTATGCCATCGCTGGATGCGACAACTTGTGCCTTTCCAACCCCTAAGTAGTGATCAGGTTGTCGTACAACCCTCCACTGCGTCTAGGCGGTAGATCATTCTGACGAGCTTGCATCTGACTATCAGATGTCGAAGGTGCTATGTATTTGTCAACTTTCGTTGATGATAGTGTGCTGGTCGAACCAGCAAGTAACTCCTCGAGCAACACTTTACTTCGAGGTTTGAACTCCCTCATATAGTCCTCCTCTAGAAACGTAGCATTTGTCGATACAAACACTTTGTTATCATCAGGACTGTAGAAGAATCCACCCCTAGTCTCCTTAGGATAGCCTACAAATAGGCACACCTGAGAATGTGGCTCCAACTTTGTAGTCTTATTCTTCAGCACATGTGCTGGACACCCCCATATGCGGAAATGTCGTAAACTAGTTTTACGACCATTCCACAACTCTAAGGGAGTCTTAGGAACAGACTTAGATGGAACTACATTAAGGATATGCATTGCGGTTTGCAGTGCATATCCCCAAAATGAACTAGGTAGTGAGCTATAACTAAACATAGATCTCATCATGTCTAGTAGGGTCCAATTTCTCCTCTCTACAACACCATTTTGCTGTGGTGTTCCAGGCGCTGTGAGCTGGGATACTATCCCATGCTCAACTAAGAATTCCTCGAAATCTCTGTCGAGGTATTCCCCTCCACGATCTGATCGTATAGTTTTGATTGTCTTACCTAATTGGTTCTCAACCTCAGCACGATACTCTTTGATTCAAAGGTATCTGATTTGTGATGCATTAGATAGACATACCCATATCTTGAATAATCATCAATGAATGTGATGAAGTATTCATAACCACCTCGGGCTCTTACATTTATCGGTTCGCAGACGTCTGAATGTATTAGCTCAAGTGGTTGACTGGCTCTTAAACCTTTTCCAGTAAAAGGTCTCTTGGTCATTTTTCCTTCTAAACAGAATTCAAAAACTGGTAGAGTCCCGAGCTTTAACTGGTTTAAGGCTCCGTTCTTTATCAATCTATTTATCCGGTCAAGGTTGATGTGACCAAGTCTAAGATGCCATAGATATGTGTCATCGTGAGAAATCTTTGGCCGTTTAGTTTTAGGTTTCTCAACCTTAAACATTTCAGTGTTGAGTAGTGGCTTATGTGTTAACAGTCTTAACAGATACAAGTTATCTCCTAGTTTCCTTAGCATTTAGGCAATCCATTTATGAAATAATAACTTTTATTATTAGATAAAATGATAACAATCATGCAATAGTTTTGCAACATAAATCAAATTTCCATGACAAAACAAAAACAAATACCATTTTGTTTAAATTCAAATAACTTTTATTTGAAAAATTGAAAACTGATAACTCCCACGGCTTTACTGAAACATCATCCTCTATCCTGACTCTTATAGTAAAGTTACCTTCAGCAAGGTCTTTACGTACATCAAGTAGCTATACCTTCAGCCTTCCCAGTGTTATTCTTCTTTTGAAGACTTGACAACATTTGTCTTAGCACTGGGCTTACGAGGATCTAGTAGCATGGACTCGTAATGGGTGAGCTCATTAAACAGTTGGGTCAAAGAAAAAGTCAACTTGTTCATAACATAGTTGCTTTTAAACTGCAGGGAACTCTTCGGAAGAGTTTCCATAATCATGGTCACCTGGCTACGCTCGTCAATACGAGCTCCATGGGTTTCAGCAGTGTTGAGATAGGTCATCATCTTCAAGACATGCTCTCGGAATGATCTCTTATCCTTCATCCTAGCAGTCATCGCTGAGACCATGGCCTCAAGGCGTTGACGCTCCGAAGGCTGCCCAAACATGCCCTGTAATGACTCAATCATTTGAGATGTTAGAGCCATTAGTTCATGCTCTGTAACACGAACCTCATACATCCCTTCTAGCAAGTAGCAGCGGGCTTTCTCATTTGCTGCGACCCATTTCAAGTAGGTATCGTGCACAGCTTGGCCAACATTTCTGGCCGGCTCGGGAGGACTTTCCTCATTCAGGACAAACTTTAGGTCTTCGCAGACCAGGATAGAGTTCATGTTACTTTTCCACTTAACATAGTTTTTCTCATGTTAATTTATCTTTTGAGTATGGAAATAATTGGAGAAACCATGGCTAGTAAATAAAATAAACATGCATTTAACATTCATTCATCGCATATTAAAATCATCAAACAATTTTGGCATAAAATTAAACATGATGCATAAACCATGAATAATGAATTAGAAACCTAAGAGAATTACCATGCCACAGAAATCTATCATCCCACAAGTAAGTGCCGCCGTAGGGTAGGTCAAGTACTCGCATGATAGATCGAGACAAACTCAGTCAATTCAATATATGCGGGAATAACTCTTATTCATATATTAAACAACTACTGGTTTATTCGATCAAGGAATTTTATTAACAGTTAATTATTCCTTTGTGAGTGTAACCCGTCGTTTCGGGATTCTTGGACTTAACGAGTGAAGTGCCGCCGTAGGGTAGGTCAGTTCACAAGATACATCTAGAATCCTTATCCTCTCAGAACTCAAACCTGATATTGACCCAAAATGGACACCATCCGTAGGGGGACGAAAACAAAGCCGTCTCGAGGCGCCTTTTGAATCTCACGTTTTTGGACTAACAACAGATATCGCGGGATATACTGTCGTACATCCCTTTCCCACTCACTATTTTAAAAATTAAGGTTTCTATCTAAAATATCTAATATTTTATTTTAACTAGTGTGGATAAAAATATGGCGGCTAAAATAATTTTTATTTACACTAGTTTGTCATAAGTGAGCTAATCAATTTTAACTATTAAAATTGTATCACTAACATTTCATTAGTCTCTACTAATAGTTTTACTCAATTAAACTAATTTAATTAGAGTGGTATTAGTGAGCTATTATATTTTAACTCTTAAAATACTAGACACTAATAAGTTTAAAAATTATGGAATTCTAAAAGGTCAAAATTTTAATTAAACATTTTAATAAATCTTAGTGCGTTATAAAATCCAATGGTACGTGGAATTGTATCCCGAGTGCAGACAATATTACTGTCCATTCGGATTCGGCTATGGAATTTATATCCGGGTTTCCATCCTATATACCAATGGAATTTATTATGCACCAATTAAGCCCAATATATTAGAATTCAAATTTTAAACCATAAATCCAAATAATCCAATTAATTGATTTCTATGCATATCATATTATAATTTAAACATTTTAATTTACATAAAATCATATTTTTTATGTGTATAATGTTAATGCATCTATGACATGTTATGGCATGTAAAATGCAAGAGTGGGCACCCTAAGCTATATGACATGTTATTCAAACAATTCGAAATAAACATACATATAACATAAAAAAATATTTTGCATTGACCGGGCTTTTATTTTTCCTATACTAATCTAATTAGTACAAAAGATTTACCAAGGCATTCCTTGGTCTTCAAATCCCGCTCCAAAGTGGTGTTGGCTCCTTTTGCGACTTCGGTGCTCCAAATTACAAAGATTGAAATTTTACATTGAAAAAAAAATTACAACAAATGTAAACAATGGCCTTATGGCTTTACATCCCAAAAACAAAACCAACTACAAAAATAAGAGCCGAAAAATTTACGACAAATGTAAAATCCATTCATCACATGAAATAACAAAAACATTCATCATATGAATATCACAATGTGCCCACTCATCTAAACATGCATATAATATTTATAACTCATATAAATATATTAAAAACAGAAACTTTAAATGAAAAAGAAAAGGATTAAGAACACTTTTCAACCTCGCTCTTGATGCCAATTGTAGGAAACGCCAATTGCCGCAGATGATGTATTAAGCCGAACTAAGTCGTTGTCCATCGATATAGTCATTACATACGAATTGACCCTTCACGAGTATCTCGTAATTAGAGCCGGGTCATAATGTCCGTTATACCCCTCTAATTATTTTTACCTTAAGTACCATCGATTCTCTAATGAACGATTTATTCATAACTATTATGAATTTTAATCTTTCTATTCGTAATAGAGAGACTTGAGCGCTCAAATCGTTCAGGTACCGAATCAACCCTTAAGAAAGATACTCATATACTTCTAGCAAGAATGAGTGAACTCCGTGTCTATGTAAAACGTTCCCAGCTATAAAAAAAATGGTGTCCCCAAAGTACGTAGCTATTGGTCGGGACTACTACACCAACCTCACCTTTGTAAATCAAAAGACATAGCCTGCCATGCAGGAGTTCGTAGTATACTCAGGATTAAGATCAATCTATATATGACCATCTAGTAGATCGAAATGACTTTCTTAGTCTAACAGATATTATAAGAATGTCATTTCCATCTGGGTCCAGTCCTATATGATCGCATCATACAAGGTGCCTCAATTCTCATGACTCTACATGGACGATCCGGATCAAGATCGCCATACAAATATAGAATGGACCGTAGCTATAGATAAACCACAAACAAAGTACCCACTTTGTTTGCTCTCTATGGACTATTTAAGATTACTAACTTCAGACTTAAATCCTTATGTGTATGATACTCATACACTAAGTCTGAAGGCACATAAGCAATCTAGGGTATTTAAGATGATATATAATATGAAAAAATTAAACAAACAATTTTATAAATGAATAATGCATTATTTTATTTCAAAACATATAAAACCGTTTACATCACATGTAGCTCTAGGGCATACATTCCAACAATTGATGCAGCAGCTGAGGGAGCTCTATTCAAGAAATCAGCTGAGGACGCCTATAATCTGTTAGAAGAAATGGCCATTAACCACTTTCAATGGCCAAGTGAACACGCTACGGTGACCAAAGTGCCTAGAATATATGAAGTAGACCCTCTAGTGGCACTTACAGCTCAGATTTCCACCTTATATACTCAAGTAGCAGCCCTGATAAATCCACGACTATCATCCATTGAATCTGCGACAGCTACAAATATGTGGTTATTGGAAGGAAACCTGAACGTTGAGCAAGTCCATTATGTGAACAATCGGAACTTCAACAGCCATAGAAGTAATTATGTGCCTAATCGTTATCATCCAATCCTGTCATATGCTAACACAGAGAATACCTTGCAGCTTTCATCAGGCTTCAACTATCAAGGAGCTGAGCATAAATCTTCCTTAGAAGATTTCATGATCACGTTTGTTGCTAATACTTCAGCGAGGTTTGTGAAGAATGAGTCAAGGCTAGATAATATTGAGACACACATGGAAAATATCGGGGCAACAATGAAGTCCTTAGAAACAAAGATTGTGCATATTACTTCCTCCATGACCAAGCAGCAGTAAGGGGTATTTGGATAAACTGCCACAGCTGCCAAGCTATCTTTTTCATGTCAAACCAGCCAGTGGATACAAAAGAAGAAGCTACCAAGACCACCATTTGGGTGGTTGCGTCTGGCTGAAGATATTAAACTTAGCTCTAGCGGGAAGGCAACCCTTGCAATTGTTTTATTATTATTTTCTTTATTACTATTTTTTATTTTTATTGTTTGCTATTTATTCGTTTGCATGTTATTTATCCAGGTAGCACGAGACACACAAAGCCCACGCAACCAAATTCTGACCAGCAGGAGCCTGATCAACTCCATGCACGGTAGTGTTGTTCCTTAATTTTGCTTATTTATATTTATCTTTCATTGAGGATAATGCAAGTTTTAAGTTTGGGGGTGTGTGCATGTATTCATGCTATTTATTTATAAAAAAAATGTTTTTGTTTTGATTCCTTGTTAGTAAAGCATAGTCTAATGATGAATTTGTTTGCTTTTGATGAAACTTTAGAAACGATAAGTCCCAATTGATTTTTGTCTGATGCCTTGAGTAGATGATCTAGGTTAGACTCGTAAGCACTTAATAATAGGTTTTTAGTAGTAAGAACCTAAGTAGTTGGCAAAGTGACTAGTTGAAGAAATTGTTTGCCGATGAATGACCGTTTGCTTAGATATATATCTCAATATGCAAGTATTATGATTTATGGTATGATAAGAAAAAGAAAATGACAAAAGAAGTAAACCACATATAACCGATAAGCGTGAAGCTACCCATGGGCGAGTGTTAGGACCACCATGATGAGAAATGCTACCTTAAAGGGTATGTGTGTTGAAGAAGAACAAAAATGATGAAAAGAAAAAAAAAATTGGAAAACAAAAGATGAAAAATCATACCATATGGAGCAAAGAAAGGCAAATGCAGAATAAATTTGAGATATCTAGGTTGGTTTGACCCAACGGATCTCAATTTTTGATACGAAATCATTGAGTTGGCTTACTTATGAGTCGAGCTGTGAATAAACCTTTACACACACACACTGTGTGTTGGACAGTTATGACCCATAGCATCACTATTTGTACAGATCATGGTGTTGTTGTACAAATTAACTATGTGACAAAGGAAATTGCTCTTCTATCATTTGTAATTAGATTACCAAGATGTATAAATGATAGAAGGTCCATATGATTAGTTCCGGATTGAGATGATATGAGACAGTATCAATCCACGAAGGTTTAATCATTAAATATCCCTAATCGTAGTATTATCGAGATTGGACATCGATAATGCGGAATAGACTAGTATTGCACTTGTGCGCGTTATAGGAGCATAACAGCATAGTTCTCATATATTTGGGTATAGGATACTCATGCAAGTGTAATATGAGGTTGTGTTTACCGATTGTACGGAAACAGCTTCGCTCTGGATGGACCCCTCAGAATTCCATTGGTAGTATGACTATATGTCTATGGAAGTCCGAATCAGGGTAGGTGTATTTGGTCTTAACCTGAGACTTGCACCGCTAATACTTGCGACAATAAATATACTTTGGTTTTGGTCATACAGGGCTTTAACAGGTTCTCTGTACGCCTCTTCTGGGTATATTGAGAATCGTAGTGTATTGGGTGTGATGTCAAGATGGAAGTATCACTCCAGTCATATTGGAGATGATGATCACGTAGGATACGAAACTGGTTCTCTTATATGCTACAGCTATCGGGATATTATGACTAGGTCATGTTTATCCGATTATAGAGACTAGTTAACAGAGATCCGATATGTGCTTCGTACGGGGCAGAAACGATTCCATCCCCTATGCCTTGCACGTGACATCCGATACTGGATTGAAATACGCAGTACTATGTATACTACGCCTGATATAGATCACATATTCCAGTAAGAATATTTCTGGAGAATTGGGTAGGTACGGTGCTTTGCTATAAGCCAACCATGTCTTGTAAATCGGTAAAAACGTAGTACTAGGTACGTACGTGTTCGAATAGTCCGACGACCGAATTTACTGCCAACATATCAGAGGATCTCATGGGTCGCTTCCCGAAGATTCACCGATGACGTATGACTCGCACTTTATTATTCTGGGATTAATTATAAGAGAGAGAAAATTAATCTGGGATTAATTGAGGAGATATTTTATCTGGGATAAAATATTATTTAAAGAGAGAAAACGATTAATTTGGAATTAATCGATAAAATAATATATTCGATATATTATACGAAATTGGATTTCGACGCGGAATTGAAATTAGATTTTAATTCGGGCAAACGAGTTAATTTAGAATTAATTCGTTAGCGATATGAATAGTAATTTTGCTAGGCATAATTATTTAATTACGTCGTAACGGAAAATTCGTTAATTTGGAATTAGCGAACCCGAGCCCTGGAGTGTTTGCGGGCGCACTCGCATTTGGAATTCAAGTGCGGCCCACAAGTCACATCAAGCATCAAATCACTAGTCAATCAAGTGATGGATGTCTTGTCACTTTGAGTGATTGACATCTAGTCAATATTCATTGATTGATGGGTGTAGTTGGAGGCTTTAATGCCTAGTACCTTTTTTGACTTTGGTAATTGATTTTTTTATTTGATTTTTGAAATCAAATATACACAATTCATTCTCTCTTTCCTTCTCCAACTCTCACGCCCATTTCAAAGAAAATGAGCTCTCTCCTTATTCTTCCATGACCGAAAGTTCAAAGGGAAGATGGTGATTTTTGTGGCAAAAATTACCAATGCTAGCACATAAAGGGTCATCCTAAGGTGATAGGGAAATTAACTTGTGAGCATGGAATCACCATTCGAAAGCTTGGAGCTTGGAGCATCAATGGAGTACCATGGCCGAATTTGGAGGAGCACAAAAAAGGCCCACTGCCTAGAGCTTCTAGGAGGAGCAAATGGATTTTGTGTTCGTCTCATTGCAAAACCGATCAATGTAAGTATGATTCCGCCATTTTTCATTGTTGTATTCACATGTGTTTCTTTGCTTGAATTGATCCTTGGGACTTAATAGAAACCCAACAATGGTATCTTGAGCCATTTTGAGCATGAAACTTGATTAGGGTAAAATTTGGGCAAAATCAATTTGAGCATGATTTGATAAAATTGATTGATTGAGTATGCTTGAATGATGTTGTATTAAAGTTGTATATGATCAATTTCATGAAATATTGATTGGATCAATTTTTCCCCAATATGTGAGGCTTGGCCGAATATGAAGCTTGCCCTAAATCATGGTATTTTTTGTTCCTTTGATCATTGGATGACATGAAACAATTGGGAAATGTTAATTTGAGATTCAATTGGATTGGATTTACAATTGGACATGAAAACCCTAGAATGCCGTGAGTTATAGCATGTATAATGATGTGATTCTTTGATTCAAATGTGTTGGACATATGTTGATGATAATGAGCATAATTAATTAGGCTAATTGGTGTTTTGGAAATATTAATTTGGTTAATTAATTATGGCATACACTTTAGTTAATTTAATTATGAAATTTGGAATTTTTGAAATTAAATTAATTGGGCCAAATTTGAAATTGGGCTTTTAAAGTTGTAATTGGGCTTAATGGGCTTGGTTGGGCCAAGTTTGGTTTAGGCTAATTGGTTGGATCCAATTGGGCCCAAAACCATATCCATAAAGTCCAATTATGACTTAATGGACCTTTAATAATAATTGGGCTTAATGGGCCTAAATTGGTTTCTTGGCAAATACGGGTGATTCCTTAAATGGGCTTTGGTATTTGGGTTTGACCCATATTGACCAAAAGTCCATGCCTTAAGAAATTAATTAAAAGCCCATTGGACTTTAATTAAATTGACATTGGATGTTAATTGGGCTTTGAGACCGTAACGATTAGATTTAGAATCTAAGTCGTAAAGGTACATTAAAAATGTAAATATTTAATTTGGAATTAAATAAATGAATTAGTATTAAATAAAAATTGAATTGGATTTAATGTTGTAGTTTAATTTAATTCAAGAATTCGTACTTTGAGTACTTATTCGCAAAACGAGTTTGACTCGCGCAAAATCAAATCGTTGTTTGAACATTGGATGGTCATTAATATTCAGATTAATTAATTGGATTAGATTGATTGATAACATGCTTGTGTGAATACATGGATGCGATGTATGAATAATGTATATCGGATGGATATTAGATGGGTGAGGGCAATTTTGGAAATTGTTGTAATAAATTTAGAATTTATTAAATTGGACCTGCGTGTCCAGCCTATTACCTATTGACTCTGTGTGTTTCTCTTCTCACCTATTCCCCTCAATGTAAATGAGGTTTCTTTAGAAGTGTTATGTAATCGGGTAGAAGTAATACTTGTGCTAGCGGGAGAGAGGAAAGTGAGAGATTTGTTCTAGGAACAAAATGTGTTAAGTATCCATCCGCATATCATTATTATATTTATTTACTTACGCGCCTTATTATGTGTTTAGAATGCATGTTTAAGGGTGTATGATGATGAGACCTAACAAAGATAATTAATTGGTTGCCAATTACGTGAAAAACCCTCACTACATATTAAGCGTTTTTCCTTCCATTGAGTGATTCTTACTCAAGATCCAAGACTGGCATTGGTTTATTGGCCAAAGTCAAGACCTTTGGCTTTGTGTTTAGAATGAATGTTTAAGGGTGTATGATGATGAGACCTAACAAAGATAATTAATTGGTTGCCAATTACGTGAAAAACCCTCACTACATATTAAGTGTTTTTCCTTCCATTGAGTGATTCTTACTCAAGATCCAAGACTGGCATTGGTTTGTTGGCCAAAGTCAAGACCTTTGTCCGTCGCGGATGTGTTTGAATCATGAAGGCTTTGTTCCATATCGGTGTCTTGTCCAAGTTGTGATTTGTTGGCCAAAGTCAAGATCACTTCTTGTCCATCGACATTGATTACGAAGCTTTCCAAGGTCAATGGGTTCCGCTTAACTGGGATCATTAAGTTTGTTGTGCCAAAGCCAAGGCTTAATTGATTCAGAGGAAAAAGGTTAGGGAATATATTGGATATATTGGCATATATAAGATATATGTTTCGGACTTGGATGTCCACCTACTGGATCTAGGAATTGGATGGGATCCAATTGATCTTAGAGATCTACCTAGTTAATTATCATACAATTTGTTGGCCAAAGTCAAGATTGTGTGTTAATTAACGGGATCCTAGCCCACTAGGAAATAAGGTTTCCCGAGTACTCAACAGAGGGTTAGAGGCTCGCCGAAAAATAGTGGGAGGCAAGTATTAAATTTGCAATATTCGTTTAGTTACTTGCCATACGCGCTCATTTCAAATTTTTCGTCATTACATTAATATATTAGTTGGACTAATATTTAATGTTGTTTTAAATAAAACAGTTGGACTGTATTCAAACTATTTCAATTAATAGTTGATTTTATAATTGGATTATAGTAATCAATATAATTGAATTTAACCTATTAAATTATAGTTGATTATATAGTTGGACTATAGTGATCATTATAATAAATAGTACCTAAAATCGTTGATTCGATAGTTGGACTATTGGAATCAAGATAAATGAAAGATTAGTGTTTAAAACATAATCCTCGGTGAAAATGTATTTAAACGACTTTAATTTTCAAATTGGGAATAAAACCTCAGGATAGTCCTGGAAACTAAGAAGTTAATTTATTTGATAAAATAACATCTTAGGCCTAAGCCTGGAGTTAAGCAAATAGTAGAACATGATATTTGGAATATTCATGTGATGATAACTTTAGTGCTTAATCCAATAAGCTTGCCAAATAGACTCCTTAAATCTTATTCAGAACTAAGGATTAGATCCTTATAGTATGATAATGAAATTGAAGGATCTTCATAGATCTATCCTTAGATCTTAGAAGTACTAAATTGCAATAGTAAACTCTTGGAGAGTTAATGGCTATTCTCAAGGAGACAAAGCCAGAGTTTGCAATAAGGCAAGAAGCGCAAGGCGCAACTTACTTCGATATTCTAGAAGGCCAAGGCTTGGCCAAAGGCTTCTGGTGTGTGGAAAAGGGGCAAAGGAAAAGTCATTATAATCTTCTGGGAAGACAAAGGACATATCCCAAGATGTCTGCCTAAACTGTGGTAAATAGGGTCACTGGAAGCGTGACTGCCGTATGGACAAGGCAGACATGAAGGAATTGAAGACGGTGCAAGGCTCCGACTTCAAGTATGTTTGTTATAAATATGTTCACTACTAGTATTAAAATTGGATTTGAGATACTGGATGTGGTACATAAATATGTACTGGTGTGCAGAATCTGCTAAGAGCAGGATACTGACTTCAGTTGAGATTCATCTGCGAATCGAAAACGGGACGAAAGTTGCTGTTTTAACTGCAGAAACCTAAGTTTAGGAACTACCCTTAGGGTGTGTACTTAAATTAGGAAACTGTTTATAATGTAACTAGTTTGACTAGGAACATTATCTCTATATCAGGGTTTAACCCGTTGCTGGTATACCTTTATATTCTAGAACACTAAAGTGTTTCATTTTATAAAGATGATTTCGAGATAAGCACATTAGATGTGAATAACAGTATTTATATTTTGAATATAAATAAATCTCAAACATATAACATGACAAACAAATAGCTCAAACTGAGTAAATCAGTTGAGACTTATAAGTGGCATTGTTGTCTGGGACACAATTAAACAAGACTCGTATATCCGCACTTTCGAAGAGTGGGTACTAGGACGAATTTGATTCCACTCAAATAAAGTCTACGAATCTAGTTTATTGGGCAAAATGCCTAAAATACCTTTTACTTGGTAAAAGTACAAGTGCCATCGATCTGTTAGCCCTCGTTCATAGTGACGTAAGTGGGCCCATATCTAGCTAGGCTAGAGGTGGATATGAATATTTCGTGACCTTTACGGATGTGTCATCGCGTTATGGTTATGTGTTTCTTGTGAAACACGGATCAGAAACTTTTGATGAAATCAAATAGTTTCGACACGAAGTAGACAAACAGATCGGCTAAAGTATTAAAACCGTCACGGTTAGACCATGATGAAAATACTGAAGCAATAAGTTTCTTAAATACTTGAAAGAGTATAGTATTCTTTCAATGAGGACTCCTCATGGAACACGTCAGTTTGACGGTGTGTCCTAGGAGCGAAACCGAATTTTGTTAGACATGATAAGGTTAATCATGTGTCGCTCTGAGCTACCATTTCCTTCAAGGTATAAGCTTTAAACAATACAAAACTTATTTTGAATAAGGTTCCATAAAAATCTATTAGACAGACTTCATATTAGATATGAACAGGAAAGAAACCGGGTTTTCTGATTCCTGAAGATTTGGGTATGCTAGGCATATGTTTGGATGATACCAAACTAGAACCCAAATCAGATAAGTGCCTAAGTTGTAGGTTATCCTAGGTAAACCAAAGTATAGTACTTATACAACTCACTAGAGAACAATGTAATTGTTGCTCGCCATGCGGTTTTCCTAAGAGGAATACCTATATGCAGTGGTAAGTGGGAGGAAAGTAAAACTCGATGAAAATCGGAGTAATACTATTCCAGGCACCGATTCCTTAATGGAACACAGATAGTTCATCAAGGATGAATCTATATAATAATCTTCGAATACACAAGAACCACGTTAGTCGGAGAGAGTCAGAAAACAACCTGGGAGGTATGGGTTTCTGATCTCACCTCATAAAGATGTCAATCTTATTGAGGAATACGAACTGACTACGTATGAGGAAGTGATACAAGGTATCGACTCCCTAATATGGCAAAGTGCCATGATGTCCGAAATGGATTCCATGTATATCAACTAAGTTTGGATACTAGTTGTTGTACCGAAAGGCATTGTGCCTATTGGTACTATATAGGTCTTCAAGGAAGACATACATGGATGGAAACATACCAACGTACTAAGCTGGGCTTGTAGCGAAAAAGTATCGTTATCAACATTGTGTCGATTACGACGAAACCTTTTACCAGTTGCCATTGTTAAATCCATTTGGATAATGCTTACTTATGCTGCATATTTCATTTATGAAATATGGCAACTGGAATGCCAAAACCGATTTCCTTAACGGAAACCTTTTGAAGGATGTTTACAACATCCTGATGGTTTTTTCGTACCAAAACGAGCAAACAAGGTTTGCAAGTTAATTCGATCCATGTATGGATTGAAGCAAGCATTGCGTTCTTGGAATAATCGTTTTGATGTAATCATAATAGTATATGATTTAATTCAAAACGAATATGATTCTTGTGTATATAAGGAGGTTAGTGGGAGCGCACTGACAATGAATGTCTTAAGTAATGATGATATGTCATTTCTTGGAAATGATATTCCCATAATACAATCGGTGAAAGCTTGGCTTTCATGAAAAATTCTCCGTAGAATTCTTGGGAGAAACAACCTTTATTCTAGGAATAAAGATCTACTGGGATAGATCTAAAGGTTGTTAGTACTCTCCGAGAACTCGTACATTGAAATAAATGTACGCAACCTGGTGTCTCATACGCTTTGAGCATAAGGAGTCACAATCAGGCCAATCCTAGTGATAGTCACTGGATTGAAGTTAAGAACATCCATTAGTATCTTAGAAGAACTAATGATGATGTCTTAAACTATGGAGAATGAGAACTTAGAGTGACTAGGTTCACTGCTATAAGTTTCCAAACCGATATAAACGACTATAAGTCGCAACAACGGTACTATACAGTTTGAATAATGGAACAGTGAGCTGGAAATCTTCCAAGCAAGATACTGTTACCGAATAAACAACATAAGTGGATTATTGCTGCAGCTGAGGCAACAATAGAAGCCTTCTGGATTGATAATAATCCTAATCAGATTAAGAGTAGTTCTGTTAGCAACTGAGCTAGGCTACAGCATTTGCTAAAGAATTAATGGTCTCATCAACGATCCAACTATATACTTCAACTATTCATCTGATTCGCTCGGATCATACATCGTGGCGATGTGATGATCGTATAAATCGCATCAGATGATAACCATGCAAATCCGCTGAAGAAAGCATTTCCTCAACAGAACTTTGAGCGAACCATACATAGTTCGGGTGTAGGACACTTGAGTGATTGGCTATAGGCCAAGTGGGAGATTGTTGGATAGTTATGACCTATAGCATCACTATTTGTACAGATCATGGTGTTGTTGTACAAATTAACTATGTGAAAAAGGAAATTGCTCTTCTATCATTTGTAATTATATTACCAAGATGTATAAATGATAGAAGGTCCATATGATTAGTTCCGGATTGAGATGATATGAGACAGTATCAATCCACGAAGGTTTAATCATTAAATATCCATAGTCGTAGTATTATCGAGATTGGACATCGATAATGCGGAATAGACTAGTATTGCACTTGTGCGCGTTGTGGGAGCATAACGACATAGTTCTCATATATTTGGGTATAAGATACTCATGCAAGTGTAATATGAGGTTGTGTTTACCGACGGTATGGAAACAGCTTCGCTCTGGATGGACCCCTCAGAATTCCATTGGTAGTATGACTATGTGTCTATGAAAGTCCGAATCAGGGTAGGTGTATTTGGTCTTAACCTGAGACTTGCACCGCTAATACTTGCGACAATCAATATACTTTGGTTTTGGTCGTCCAGGGCTTTAACAGGTTCTGTGTATGCCTCTTCTGGGTTTATTGAGAATCGTAGTGTATTGGGTGTGATGTCGAGATGGAAGTATCACTCTAGTCATAGTGGAGATGATGATAAAGTATGATACATAACTGGTTCTCTTATATGCTGCAGCTATCGGGATATTATGACTAGGTCATGTTTATCCGATTATAAAGACTAGTTACCAGAGATCCGATATATGCTTCGTACGGGGCAGACACGATTCCAGCCCCAGGCCTTGCACGTGACATCCGATACTGGATCGAAATAGGCAATACTATGTATACTACGCCTGAAATAGATCACATATTCCAGTAAGAATATTTCTGTAGAATTGGGTAGGCACGGTGCTTTGCTAGAAGCCAACCATGTCTTGTAAATCGGTAAAAATGTAGTACTAGGTACGTACGTGTTCGGATAGTCTGACGACCGAATTTACTGCCAACATATCCTGGGATCTCATTGGTCGCTTCCCGAAGATTCACCGATGACGTATGACTCTCACTTTATTAATCTGGGATTAATTATAAGAGAGAGAAAATTAATCTGAGATTAATTGCGGAGATATTTTATCTGGGATAAAATATTATTTAAAGAGAAAATGATTAATTTGGAATTAATCGATAAAATAATATATTCGATATATTATACGAAATTGGATTTCGACGCGGAATTGAAATTAGATTTTAATTCGGGCAAACTAGTTAATTTAGAATTAATTCATTAGCGACGTGAATAGTAATTTTGCTAGGCATAATTATTTAATTACGTCGCAACGGAAAATTTGTTAATTTCGAATTAGCGAACCCGAGCCCGGGAGTGTTTTCAGGCGCACTCGCATATCGAATTCAAGTGCTGCCTACAAGTCACATCAAGCTTCAAATCACTAGTCAATCAAGTGATGAATGTCTTGTCACTTTGAGTGATTGACATCTAGTCACTATTCATTGATTGATGGGTGTAGTTGGAGGCTTTAATGCCTAGTACCTTATTTGACTTTGGTAATTGATTTTTGTATTTGATTTTTGAAATCAAGTATACACAATTCATTCTCTCTTTCCTTCTCCAACTCTCACGCCCATTTCAAAGAAAATGAGCTCTCTCCTTATTCTTCCATGACCGAAAGTTCAAAGGGAATATGGTGATTTTTGTGGCAAAAATTACCAATGCTAGCACATAAAGGGTCATCCTAAGGTGATAGGGAAACCAACTTGTGAGCATGGAATCACCATTCGAAAGCTTGGAGATTGGAGCATCAATGGAGGACCATGGCCGAATTTGGAGGAGCACAAAAAAGGCTCACTGCCGAGAGCTTCTAAGAGGAGCAAAAGGATTTTGTGTTCGTCGCATTGCACAACCGATCAATGTAAGTATGATTGCGCCATATTTCATTGTTGTATTCACATGTATTTATTTGCTTGAATTGATCCTTGGGACTTAATAGAAACCCAACACTGTGAGTCTGGTTTAGATGGTTTATTCAAGAATTTGGATTCGAGTCCCAATTGTGTACTTTGAAGGTTCTCTCATTTCATTGATAAACACTATTTGAGGACAATTTTATGGATAACTATCGGGATTATTTGAGTTTTTGTTTTATTTGTTTTATATTTTTGCATGATTGTGTGTGAATGACGTTTGTGGGTATCGTCGCTGTAAGCCCTCAAGAGACTATAACTCGTCCACTAGGGGTTTAAAGGCTTGTTGCATACGCTAAATGCAATCGTGATCCCTACGAAAGTGGCGTAGTTAATTTAGTTATTTTTGTTTGTTTATTTATATTTAGTTTTTATTTTGTCTTTTGCTCGGGACTAGCAAAATCTTAAGTTTGGGGGTGTTCGATAAGTGCGGTTTATACCCACTTATTATGGCATCTTTAGCTTACTATTTTGTTATGTTTCGAGTCATTTAATGTATTTTTAGTTTCTTTTATGTCTTATTTGTAGGAAGTATTAAAACATCAATAATGGAGTAAATACGAGTGTTTTGGGATCTTTCGGAAGCATCGGACAAGCGCGTCAGCAACAGGAAATAACGCGCAGCACCAGCGAGAAAACCTTCACTGGCACCGCGACGCCAAAGACCAGCGATGCGGCACCTGCAAGCTTCACGCGTTCCAGCCAAAAGGCCGAGACTTTGGCGCTACAGCGCCCAAGACCAGGCGTTACGACGCCTGTGACAGATCACACGCCCATACAAAAGGCAGAGGCATTGGCGCCGCGACACTGCGAGAAAAGCCATACACACGCGTTCCAGAAAGTGATTTTTAGGGTTTTTAAGATACCCAATGACACCAGGGCTCTATTATAAATATATTAGTTCGTCCAAGACTTAAATGGAGGCTAATACACAGCACAAAACACATATTTTAGAGAGATCCAAGGAGGAGGATTGAAGAGTAACAAGAGAAGACAAAGGCGGTTACATCTGAAGAGGAAGAGATTCAATTCGGGTTTTATCATCTTATTTCTTTCTTAGAACTCTAATGATTTCCATTAGATTCATGACCTTGTTCTTATTGTTTTTATTTATTGTCATGAACTAAACTCCTTAATTCTGGAGAATGATGTAACTGATGCTTGAACCCTATACTGTTTGCTAATTTTGTTATGAAGTTTTATTGATTTATTTATATTATTTTGAGTTTAATGCTTTGTGTTTGCTGGCCACAAATATGATGATATATGTTTGAAATCTATCACTCGAGAGAATGGATTTTGAATGGATCTAGAGAATATGACCTAGGATTTTATAGAGTTCGAGAGAATATGTAGTTCTTTTGAAGTCGTTAACATAGAATCACAAAGTGTAATGAGTTGTTAACTACTAGGTATTTATAGAGATATCGAACTTTATAGTTGATGATATTTTCACTCGGCACTCGAGAGAAGGAGTGGATATTTTAGGAATCTTGAATTATAAACAATATAAGTGAACAATGATTAATTGGAATGATAAATATATGGGGACAACTAGGTGAAATTAGGATCTAGAATCTCTATCGTATTAGTTCCTCATATCAAATTATTTTTATATTTTTTTATTAAAATCTTTATTATTTATTTTCTAAATAAAGTTAGGATTATCAATTGTAGTACTTAGTGCGAGTTAACACAATCCCTATGGGTTCGACACTCAAAACTCATTTATACTAAAACTTGACATCGTACACTTGCGGTACGATATAAAATATCACAACACAACGCCAACAATTTTAAGCTGAAACCTGCATTGATCAACATGGTGCAAAAGAACCAGTTTGAGGGTTCATCTATAGAGGATCCCAATGTGAATTTAAGGATGTTCTTGGAGATGACGAAAACCATAAAGATGAATGACGTGACTAAAGAGACCATCAGGCTACGCTTATTCCCATTCTCTTTAAGGGATAAGGCGAGAGATTGGCTACAATCAATACCGATGGGGAGCATCCTGACATGGCAGGATATGGCTACAAAATTTCTTGCGAGGTTCTTTCCACCCGTTAAATCAGCCCAACTGAGAACAAAAATAAGCATATTTAGGCAGTTGGAGACTCAGAATCTGTATGAGCCTGGTAGCGCTTTAAAGATCTACTTAGGAGGTGCCCACAATAAAATTTTGAAAACTGGGTTCAGATTCAGTTATTCTACAATGGATTGATTGATCCAAACAGAACCATGGTCGATGCAACTGCTGAAGGAATATTTTTCAAGAAGTTTGCCGAAGATGTCTATGCTCTATTGGAGGAGATGGCCATTAATAATTTCCAATGTCCGAGTGAACGATCTATTGTCACTAAAGTGGGTGGTATATATGAGGTATATCATATTGTTTCACTTACAGCTCAAGTGTCATCCCACACGACTCATCTAACATCATTGACCAATCAACAGGGCCAACCATCTATTGAAGTTGCTGCTGCGAATAAAATGCTCTGACCTGACCGAGGATATGAGCAAGTCCAATATGTGAACAATCGGAACTTCAACAACTATAGATGAAATCCTATGCCTATCCATTACCATCTTAACTTGTCATATGCCAACACAAAAATGTCTTGCAACCTCTTTCTGGCTTCAACAATCAAAGAGCTAAGAAGATTCCATCCCTAGAAGACCTAATGGGCACGTTTGTTGCTAAAACTTCATAAAGGTTTGAGAAGAATGAGTCGAGACAGAATAATATTGAAACACATATGGGCAATACAAGGGCAACAATGAAGTCCTTATAAGTGCAGATTTGGCATATCGCTTCTTCCATAGCCAATCAATAGAAATGGGTGTTTCCTAGTTGTTGACGGCTGATTTTGGTCTCAGGGTAATATTGGAATATCACTCCCGAGGAAATCCTCCTTCAATAGTGAATTTGTTTGGTTATGGGGAACCAAAGGCAAATTTAGCGAAAGACAGATAAACACACCAATCAACAAGGAGATTTAACGTGGTTCGGTGGATTTGGATCCAACCTACGTCCACGGACACAAAAAGGATGGTACTTTTATTACTTAAACACTCTTCTCGGGTCTCTACAAGTCAGAGTTTGAAGATTCAGATCACTAATTTTTGTTGATGATGCCTTTTACACATACTCTGTCCTCCTATTTATAATAACACAGAAATCAGACTCCTATTTGCATAAGAAATCCTAATTGAACTTAGTCTCTTCTCCTTGCAAGGATTCCTAGCCTGATATTCCCTTCTCTTTTCTTATTCCTTTTCGGATTCTGACTTCATTTCCTTGTGAGAGTAGGATAACTCGTTTTATCTTATCCGCAAGAATAGGGTGTCGTCATCTTGAACGCGTCTCGCCGTCTGGTCGGTCTTCATGAGGTCGGTCATGACAGTCTTTTTATGCTGAGAATGTTTCTGCCGACCTTAGAGTGCTCGGTCATCCGAACCAAAGTGGTCGGTCTTCACATGTTGTGGTCGGGTCGGCTTTGATGATCTCAACCAGTCAGGGAATTACCCTTCTGTCCTCGTTGTGCTGTCTTAAATGTTATAGTGCCTGAAAACACCATCAACATCTGTCCCCTAGTTCTCGGTTCCAACAAGCTTGCAAGTTGGTGCCGGGAACTATATAAAGAAGGTGTTTCTGATTTGCTCTGTTGGAGGTCGGTCTGGTGTCGAGAAGTGTTTTGTTGCCTCTTTTCAAGCGCTTTGTCTCGAGACACGCAACAGCCACGTCCGCTTAAATGCCTATCAAATCAACTTTAGGGTTTCTTCTAAGTTCGACACTTGTCAAACATCCGCCGGGTTCCCGCCAAAAAGAGGAACGAATCGACCGTGTAGAGGCGTCTTCACAGTGGGCTGATCTCAGCCGTCTGTTTAAACTTGGGAGACCTCTTTTGCAGTTGACACCTGGCGTTCATCCGGGTTCTTCCTTAGATCCAATGGTCACGAGCGTATTTGCCATGACTATAAGAAGGCGAGGCTTTCACTGTTCCATCTTTTTTCGGCAATTTCTCCTTCTTTCTTGAAAACATCTCCGTGATTCACCCAACTCCGTGTTCTCGAATTTCAACTGTGGGTTTTTTCTTTTTCTTTGCTGCGAACATAAGGAACGGGCATAACCGTACTGCACAACCTCCTGCTTTTTCCGAGAAGAACAAGTAAGTCCTTTGAACGACCTCTTCCTTTTTTGTGTTTATGACTCTGTGCTTGCTGTTCATTTTTTGAGTGTTTGCTAGGGAAAGATTTATGGTTTGCTGGTTTTTGCTTTAGGGGACTTTTAGAGACCACATGTTTTAGCTAACATGGAAACCGTGAGTAGTTTCTTTTAGCCATAGACTGACTTCCCCTTCATTCTTTGTTTTTCTGTGGGTGTCAGGGATGTCTGACAGCAGTTTCTCCCCTGAAAAGCCTGCTAAAACCTCAACTCCCCATGCTGAGGAGCTCTCCTCGAGCTCGGGGGCACCTAGTGTAGAAGACCTTGACACTACCCCTACTACTTCTGAGATTGAACAAGACTCCTACCATCAGAGGGTTCCTCGGAAGGACCCAGAACCTGGGGACCTCGGCTCGTCCGCTCTGGATATGAACCGTCCTTCCAAAATAACTGAAGACGATCTCGCCCTTCTTCGACTGCGATATAACATTCCTATAGATATCGCCCTTGAAGTTCCTGGTCTTATGGATCGTGCTAGCCAACCTGATGAGGGCTCGGTGGCATTTATCCTGCCTTCTTTGAGTGTGGGCTGCGGCTGCCGATTCAACCTTATTTCGCTTGGATGTTGGCCGAGATGGAGATCGCCCCCTGTCAGCTGAGTCTAAACAGTTGGAGGATTCTGGCCGGGTTGTATGTAGCTTGGGACCGAGCAGGACTCGGCGAGCCTTCTCTCGAAGAGGTGAAGATGTTATACCGGTTGAAGGCCAATCCTAGGTCGTACCACGGATGGTATTACCTTTCAGCTTATGACAGCTCGTCAAATGTTGTCAAGAAACTCCCTGATTCTAATAAGAACTTAAAGATCTCTGGTTCTGGGCCACTGGAGATTGGGGGCGGACCCTGAGGTCGGATGAAGGGGAGACTTGGTACCGGATATCTTCAGGGCGGGAGGTTAGGAGACCGACCTCTTAGCTTTCCTTAGTTTTTTTGTTTGGGTTCTTACCCCTTCTTTTCTGTTCCCCCTAGCCTATTGGAGGGATGCTCCCAAGGTTTCCCGTCGGGTCCGGCAACGGGTAGTCTGGGCTCGTCAATATGCTGCCCACTGGAGGGAGTTGGTTAACGATGCGGCGTTTGCTGAGTCGGGCCTTACCCGGGCTGTCCCTTCGGAGGTCGCAGGTCGGATATGTAGACGTCTGCTGGCTGTTTAGTTTGACTTTCCTGTTTGTTTATCATGTTTGATGTCTTTGTTGTATGCTCGGGTCTTGATTTTCCTTTTCCCCCTTTTTTGTAGGCATGTCGAAGAGGCCTAAGTTTCTTGAGAAGCTGGCCGGTACTATGAAGAGGGCCGGTCATGCCGAAACTGGAACTTCCCGGGCTCAACCTGATTCTGCAGGGGCTGAGAGGGCGTCTCAAGGGAGAGTTCAGCCGGATGCTCGGGGTCTATCTTCTCCTGGTGCACAATCATCGGGGTCTGCTCGTCTCACCAGTCCGCTGAAGCCCTTGAGGAAAAGGAGGCGTCAATTCGGGTCAGAGGAGACCGAGTTGGTTCAAGAGGAGGAGGAGGATCCTGTCCCGGGCAAGAAGAAAGACGCTCGCCGGGGGAAAAAATCATCTGTGGGATCCTCCAAGAAGCAAAAGGGTTCTGTAATCCTCGGGGTGGATGATTTGGGAGAAGGCATCCGGGAGGCTACCTCCCATTTAGTGCCGGCTTTTAATGAATTGGCCGAGGTGATTCCCCCGGGGGAGGTTTCGAGATATGAGGACATCTCGCCTGAAGCTGTGGTGACCGAGATGAGCTCTCAAATGGCAAAGGTAGTTTTATTCCTCTCTCTTTTCTGATTTCGGTTCCCGGTCTTCTTCATCTCGTATCTTGACTTTCTTTGTTTTTGTGCAGGCTACTTACCTAATGGCGAAGAATAAGGACTTTTCTTTAAGCCTATTGTCCTAGGGTGGTCAGGCCCAGAGACTTCAGAATCGCCTTACAGAAGTGGAGGCTAAATTGGCTGATCGGGAGGGGGTGATACAGAACCTTGAGTTGACTGCCATTGAGAACTTCAAAATTAATAAGGCTCTTAAGGCTGCTGCTGCGCTGGAGCGAAAGCTTGTCGACACTGCCCGGGAGGATTTCAAAGCTGCCCAATCTGAGATTGGCGTTTTGAAGGCGAATGTGGCCGGTGTTGAAACCAAATTGAAGGCCAATGATGAACAAACGGCGCGGGGCCGGGGTGATCTTGAGAGAAAAGAGGCCGAGCTTGAGTAGAGAAAGGCCGATCTTGAGGCCGAGAAGGAGGCCATTCGCCTTGAGGGGGTTGGTGACTGCGCCGAACTGATACCGATGGTGCTGCCAAGTCTGAATATGGATCCTATTTATGCGGCCATCAGTTTCTGCAAAGGGGAGATCTCCGAGGAGGAGTTCCAGAAATGGATCCCTCCCCCTACCGAGGAGGTGATGAATCCCGACCCGATTTCGGTTGTTCTGGGTTACGGGGTTTCCCGAGAAGAGCGACCTGATATTCCAGCCTCCGGCGAGGACTGCATTGAGATCCCTCCTCCCGTCCCTGAAGTAGAGATCTCACATGCTGCCGAGGATAAAGTAGCTGTTCCTCCTCCTGAGATCGAGCCAGTCCTCCCGCCATCTGAGCCAGTTGAGGAAGAGATTCCTGCCCCTGTGCGGGCTGTATGAGAAAGGGTAACCTGACCGGGGCCCTGTGTACACTTTACTTTTTGTAATAACATTAAGCTGTATATGCACATCTATATATATATATTTTTATGTGTCCTTATCTCTTTCTCCTTTTTCTCTATGCTTCCTGTTTTTTCGAACTCTTTGAGACCCTTCAGGGGTCAATATGAGCCGGAGGGGCATATCCTGACCCCGAACTGAGTGAGGCATTTGGACCCGGGGAAATGTTACGTCCCCAGTCCAAAGGAACCGACTCGGTGGGACGTAACCCGACCTCGAGCTGAGTGAGATACTTGGCTCTGGGGGAATGTTACCTCCCCAGTCCAAAGAAACCGACTCGGTGGGACATAACCCGACCCCGAGCTGAGTGAGATACTTGGCTCTGGGGGAATGTTACCTCCCCAGTCCAAAGAAACCGACTCGGTGGGACGTAACCCGACCCCGAGCTGAATGAGATACTTGGCTCTGGGGGAATGTTACCTCCCTAGTCCAAAGAAACCGACTCGGTGGGACATAACCCGACCCCGAGCTGAGTGAGATACTTGGCTCTGGGGGAATGTTACCTCCCCAGTCCAAAGAAACTGACTCGGTGGGACATAACCCGACCCCGAGCTGTGTGAAAGACTTGGACATGGGGGAATGTTTCCTCCCCAGTCCGAAGAAACCGACTCGGTGGGACATAACCCGACCCCGAGCTATGTGAAAGACTTGGACCTGGGGGAATGTTACCTCCCCAGTCCGAAGAAACCGACTCGGTGGGACATAACCCGACCCCGAGCTGAATAACCAAGTAGTCTAGGCGGAACGAAATCCAGCCCCGAGCCGACTATCCCCTGGGGTTTTATTCAGAAGGGAAGTGAATCAACCTTTTGAAACCCTACCGAATCTGGCATGGGCGTCCCTCTGCCAGATCGGAAAAAACAAAAACAAGATTCTGGAAAATGAAATTAAAAGGTGGGGGTGACTTAGCACCTATCCCAAAAACGTTTTTGCAAGCATAAACAACAACATGGATGCCTCAAAACAGCGTCCCGTCTGAGGTCTCCAAAACACAATTCTGAATCTTTCAATTCAGTGTCCCGACAAACCAGGATTCGGATCAGAAGAGCGTTTGATTGGTAAGGGCACATCCTCTACACGTCGGTTCACTGGGGAGCCTGTGTATTGTATGAGGGCTCCTCCTTACCACGCTGGAGTAGGCACACACTACAGGGGCACAACGCATCCCCGTGCTGTGTCTCTCGCGGATCCGGATGATGAATAGATCAAAGAGTGTCCGGGATACTAAGGGCACATTCCTCCTTAGGTCCGGCATCACTGGAGCTAGCAATCGTCACGGGGGCATCATTATCCCCCGTGCTATGCTTTCCCACAGATCCATTACATCGGGTAAGTGAGGATCAAAGAGTATTCGACACATTAAGGGCATATTCCTCCTTATGTTCGATAACACTGGAGTAAGCAATCGCCACGGGGGTATCATCCCTCCCCGTGCTATGCTTCTCACAGATCCTATGCATCGAGTATGTCCCTGAGGACCCCGAGCCAAGAGAGATACTTGGTTCTGGGGGAATGTCTCGTCCCTAGTCCAATGAGCATGACTCGGTGGGACGTAACTCGACCCCGAGCTGAAAGAGGCACTTGGACCTGGGGGAATGTTACGTCCCCAGTCCGAAGGGCTGACTCGGTGGGACATACCCCGACCCCGAGCTGAAAAAGGTATTTGGACCCGGGGGAATGTTACGTCCCCAGTCCGAAGGGCTGACTCGGTGGGACGTACCCCGACCCTGAGCTGAAAAAGGTACTTGGACCTGGGGGAATGTTACGTCCCCAGTCCGAAGGGCTGACTCGGTGGGACATACCCCGACCCCGAGCCAGATGACCTCGGCGGAATAAGATCCAGTCCCGAGCTGATGGTTGAAGCGACCTTGGTGCCTGACTGTCTTATGCAGTGGGCGTCGAGTATGTCCCATGTTTTTGTATATGGCTTTCAGCTTTGTTTTAAGAAAGCGGATGAAAAAATGTTTTATTCATATTTGGGGACATATTGTCCTCCTTACAGTTCTTCTGCGTGATACTTCGAGAAAAACTTTATATTTGGTTCATTTGTGGGCATTGTTTGATACCGACCGACCATATTGTAATCCCGGGGCCTGTTCCGTTTCTAGTACGTCTGACTCCCGAGTTTTGTTATAGTTTTCCCTGACCGATTAGAATCTCTGGTCAGTGCTATGTGTCCTCTGCCTAGTCGCCATAACTTCATGGTCAATGTATTTGTTTAGGTATCCGTTTCGTGCCAGGTCTTCCATCTGTTCCCGTAAATCTTTACATCCGTCAGTTGCATGTCCTCTAGAGTTGTGATGTATGCGGTAAGCCTTTTGGTTCCTCTTGTCCAGGGGAAATCTTCTTTGGTCGGGTTCTACCAAGAGGCCTTTCCCCTAAATTTCCATGACAATTTGTCCTAGTGGTTTCTTCAGGGGAGTGTATGCATCTTCCCCGACCACACGGTTTACTTGGGTCGGCACCCTTCTTCTTGGTTGTCTCGGTGCAGTGGTTTGAACTCCTTGTGTTTCGGGGGTGGTCTTCTGGATTCTCTTTCTACACGGCGGGGGGCGCCCTCTCTCGTGGTCCTTTCTCCGATGGTGTTCCCTTTTCGGGATACTTTCTCTTCGTTCTCTAACAAAACGAATTTTCGGGCCACCTCCAGAGCGGTGGTGTAGTCCGGGGTGTCTTGGATCCTTAGATGGGTCCATAGCCTTCCGACCCTCAAGGCTCCCTTCAAGCTTTCCAGGGCCTCGGGGGATTCGTACCCTCCGACTTCGAGCACCATATTATGGTATCTTTCAATAAATATCTTCAGAGGTTCATCGTCTCCTTGTTTCATAAGCCTTAGTTCTCCAATTGTCTTTCTGGGGACACAAGCCCCCTTGAAGTGTCGTATGAATGACTTTTTCAGTTGTGTGAAGCTGCTGATGCTTCTTGGGGCTAGGCTTCTATACCATAGAATGGCCGGTCCGGCTAGAGTTAAGGGGAACACTTTGCAGATGGCGTCCCCTGTTACTCCTTGCACCTCCATTAGTATGACGAAACCTTCAATGTGAGTTTTGGGATCGGTATGGCCCTTGTATGGTGTCATGGTCGGCATGCTGAATCTTTTTGGGAATTTCTCTGATTTTATTTCTTCTGTGAGGGGGGACTCATCTTTGCCGTCCTGGACATCCCCTCTGTTTGCATTGGGGTATACTCCCCATTTGACCAGCTCCTCTCGCAGCCAAGATTTCATGCTGCTATCTTTGGTTCCATTCCGCCTCATGCGGTCTCCTTTCTTTCTGTTATCCCGAGGGTGGTGCCTTTCGTGGCCGGTATCTCCTCGTACTTCTTCTTCATATTCTTTCTCCTTTCGCCGGGTGTTGCGAGGGCTATCATAGGAGGGGTCTGGTGATGATTTGTCACTCTCTTCCTCCCATGTGTCCTCGGTCTGGGAATCTTCCTGAACCACTACAGATCTTACCCTGTAAGGATCCCTCCTCCGGGGCCTGTCGTCCTCACTTATATCGACAATTCTCTTTCCTTCTGATATGTCGTTCCTTCATCGGCTAGTCCCGGCCTCGAATTTTCCATTGTGTGCTCCTTCTATCCTTTCCAACCGGTCTACTATGGTTTTTAGCAGAGTTTGGCTTTCCTCCCTTTCTTTCCTAAGGTTCTCCTCAATCTTCTCCATCCAATCTGCAGCCGAGCTCCCTGATGGTTGGTGGCTTCCGTCTTCCGCCATTGTCTCACTACGCAAGTTGCTTTTTGTTGAGTTCCCCACAGACGGCGCCAACTGTTGACAGCTAATTTTGGTCTCAGGGTAATATTGGAATATCACTCCCGAGGAAATCCTCCTTCAATAGTGAATTTGTTTGGTTATGGGGAACCAAAGGCAAATTTAGCGAAAGACAGATAAACACACCAATCAACAAGGAGATTTAACGTGGTTCGGTGGATTTGGATCCGACCTACGTCCACGGACACAAAAATGATGGTACTTTTATTACTTAAACACTCTTCTCGGGTCTCTACAAGTCAGAGTTTGAAGATTCAGATCACTAATTTTTGTTGATGATGCCTTTTACACATACTCTGTCCTCCTATTTATAATAACACAGAAATCAGACTCCTATTTGCATAAGAAATCCTAATTGAACTTAGTCTATCTCATTGCAAGGATTCCTAGCCTGATATTCCCTTCACTTTTCTTATTCCTTTTCGGATTCTGACTTCATTTCCTTGTGAGAGTAGGATAACTCGTTTTATCTTATCCGCAAGAATAGGGTGTCGTCATCTTGAACGCGTCTCGCCGTCTGGTCGGTCTTCATGAGGTCGGTCATGACAGTCTTTTTATGCTGAGAATGTTTCTGCCGACCTTAGAGTGCTCGGTCATCCGAACCAAAGTGGTCGGTCTTGACATGTTGTGGTCGGGTCGGCTTCGATGATCTCAACCAGTCAGGGAATTACCCTTCTGTCCTCGTTGTGCTGTCTTAAATGTTATAGTGCCTGAAAACACCATCAACACTAGTAATACTAAAGTCAACCCCAAAGAGTAGTGTCAAGCCATAACCCTCAGGAGAAAAAAAGAGAGATTAAAGACACATCTCAAGACTTAGGCAGTAAAGAAAAAGAAATGACATTTCAGGGGGAAACAGTAACAGAAGAAGAGAATAGTACAGTAGCTCATCTATATAAGCCACCACCTATACCGAAGACACCTTTGCCATACCCTTAGCACTTTCAAAAGAAGAAATTGGATGCTCAGTTAGCAAAATTTCTAGATATCTTCAAAAAGATCTATATAAACATTCTTTTCGCAAATGTTTTGGAACAAATACCAAATTATATGAAGTTTATGAAGGATGTGATATCCAAGAAGAGGAAGTTGACAGATTTTGAAACAGTAGCATTCACATATGAGTGTAGTGCCATTCTACAGAAGAAGCTTCCTCCAAAGCTTAAGGATCCAGGCAGCTTTACCATACCGTGCACTATTGAGAATTGATATTTTGGTAAAGCGCTATGGGATTTGGGTGCAAGTATCAATCTCATACCCTTATCCATTTACAAAAAATTAGGCATAGGTGAGGCGAAGCCAACCATAGTAACATTACAGCTATCAGATAGATCTCTCACATACAAACGAGGAATAATAGATGACATGTTGGTTTATGTGGATAAGTTCTACTTTCCTACTGACTTTCTTGTTCTTGATATGGAAGATGATCGTGATGTCTCAATCATCATTGGGAGGCCTTTCTTGGCAACAGGAAAAGCGATCATTGATGTGCAGAAAGGTGAACTGAAAATGAGAATTCAAGACGAAAAAGTCACATTTAGTGTTTTCAGAGCCATGCCAAGTCCTCAAGGTGATGGAGAATGTTACAGGGTAGATATTGTAGAGAATGGAGTTGCAAACACGCAGGGTGAACCAGCAGTTAAGCACCTAACGAGCATAGTGAAGCGATGCAAAGAAGATCCTTCGCAGCCAGAACTGAAATTACTCCCAAAGCGTCGTAAAAAGAGGAAATTCAAAGTCAGTGCTCACTTGAAGATGATCACTGGGAAGCTCAAAAAGTGGTCAAGTCAATTTTTCCACATGTGTAGTAAAACATTTGTACCATCAGTAGACCCTGGAGGACCATCCATGGATAAATTACCACAGTCCACCAAGCTATATTTTTCATGTCATAACAACCAGTGGATACCAAAGAGGAAGGCAATAAGATAACCTGGTCCGCTACATTGAAGCCACCATGACCATTTGGGTGGTTGCGTCTGGCTGAAGACGTTAAACTTAGCACTAGCGGGGAGGCAACCCTTGCATTTATTTATTTTTATTTTCTTTACTTTATTTTTATTTTATTGTGTGCTATTTGCTTGTTTATTAGTTTGCATGTGTATTTATGCAAGTATTAGTACAACCCACACAGCCCGTACAACCAAATTCTAAATAGCAGGAGCCTGATCAACTCCATGTACGGTAATGTCATTCCTTACTCATGTTTATTTTACATTGAGGACAATACAAGTTTTAAGTTTGGGGGTGTGTGCATGTAATGATAGTTCTTGCTATTTAATATATATATATATATATATATATATATATATATATATATATGTATTGTATTTCTAAGTCCTATGTAGTAAATCATAAATTAAATGATGAGTTTTGACTGTTTTATAATGAAATCTTAGAAATAATAAGTTCCCAATTTATTTTTATCTGATGCTTTAAGTAGGTGATCTAGGTTAGACTCGTAACATTTAATAATAGGTTTCTAGCAATAAGAACCTAGGTAGTTGGTAAAATGACTAGTTGAAGAAATTACTTGCTGATGAATGACCGTTTGCTTAGATATCTATCTCAATATGCTAGTGCTATGATGTATGGTATTGGTAAAAAAATTTGAAAAAATAAATAAAGTTTATAAGGAAAAAAAGTTAAACCACATATAATTGATAAGCGTGAAGCTACCCATGGGCGAGTGTTAGGACCACCATGAGGAGAAATACTACCTTAAATGGTAGGTGTGTTGAAAAAAAAAATATAAAAAGAAAAAGAAAAAGGAAAAAAAAATCATAATGTACTGAGCAAAGACAGGAAATTATAGAGTACTTTTGAGATATCTAGGTTGGTTTGACTAATCAGATCTCAATTTTTGAGATGAAATCATTGAGTTGGCTTACTTATGAGTCGAGCTGTGACCGAACCTTTACATTACTTATGAGTCGTGATGTGACCGAACCTTTAGACACACACAGTGAGTCTGGCTTAGAAACTTTATTTAAGAACTTGGATTTAAGTTGTCTGATTTCATTGGTAGATATTCTTTGAGGACAATATTATGTGTAACTACCAGGTCTATTTTCTTTCCATTTATTACTTTTATTATTTTCGAATGATTGCATGTTTGTGAATGAACGTTTGTGGGTGTCGTCGCTGTAAGCCCTCACGAGAATATAACTCGCCCACTAGGGTCACCTAAGGGTTAAAGGCTTGTTGCATACGCTAATTGCAATCTTGATCCCTAAAAAGTGGCATAGTTAATTTTGTTAATTTTGTTTGTTTATTTTTATTTACTCTTTTGCTCGGAACTAGCAAAATCTTAAGTTTGGGGGTGTTTGATAAGTGCGATTTATACCCTCTTATTCCTGCACTCCTAGCTTATTATTTTGTTAGATTCTGTATCATTTAATGTAATTTTTTTAGTTTCTTTTATGTTTGATTGATATGAAGAATTAGAACATGGATCTTGGAACAATTAGACTTGTTTTAGGACCTTACGGATGCAACAGAAGCACGCAGGAAAGGTTGGAACGCAGAAATCAGTAAGCCAAAAAAGTGACTAGCATCGTTGCGATGCCCCATCAAAATGCTACCATAGTAATTTCCCGTAAGTCGGGTGCCGCAATGCCCATTTTGGCGCCGCGACACTGCGATTAATGCCCATAATCGTCAATTTTTAGTGTTTCACAAGCATAATGACTCCAAGACTTCCCTATAAATATAGAAGCTCATCCAAAACCCTAAAGAGAAGGCTAATACACAAATCAAGACTCAAAATACATATTTTTATAGAGATCCAAAGAGAAAGATTAAAGAGCGACAAAATGAGACAAATGAGGTGACGTCCGAAGACGAATGAATTCGATTCAGCTTTAATCTTCTAGTTTCTTCCTTTAACTCTAATGATTTCTATTAGATTCATGACCATGCTTTCATTGTTTTATTATTTGGTTATGAAAAAATATATTATTCTAGAGGATGATATAGCCAATGCTTGAACCTATTTGTTGTTTGCCAATTTGATTTTTATGAAGTTTTAATTTAGTTTATTTATATTCTCTTGCATTTAATGCTTCTTGTTTGTTGGCCATAAATTGAGATAATGCATGTTTAGAATCTATCACTCAAGAGAGGGGATTTTGAATGGGATCTAGAGAATATAACCTAGGAGTTTTATAGAGTTCAGGAGAATCTATAATTCCTTTGAAGTCGTTAACACAGAATCACAGAGCGTAATGAATTGTTAATTACTAGATTTTTATAGGTATATCGAGGTCTGTAATTGATAATATATTCACTCGGCACTCGGAAGAGGGAGTTAGAATAATTTAGGATTCTTGACTTATAAACAATGCAACTGAATAAGAATTGAATGACATGATAAATACATAGCAGATATCTAGGTGAAATCAGACTCTAGAATCTATCTCTTCTTAGATTATCTCAATTAAATGTTTTAATATCTTGGTTATTTAGTTTTTAATCTTAATTTAGTTATTTTCTAAATAAAGTTAGGTTTACTAATTATAGTACTTAGTGTGATTTGAATACAATCCATATGGGTTCTTCATCTTTCACTTATCTTTATCAAAACTTGACACCGTACATTTGCGATATGATATAAAATATCACAACAGTGTGAGCTTACTCATTCCTTTAATTTTTCAGGTTAAGAAGATTAGTATATCCTTATTTTTGTCCTCAACTGTTTCTTCACCATATTCTACTAGTAGAGAAATATTGTGCCAACAATAGAGTGTCTTTTGATATGTATTTTTGAGATGAAGGATTTAAATATATCTTTCCTATTGGATTATTATTTTGATATGGACGTTATGCCTAATTTTGATACAATGATGTAAATACACTTTACTGTGGAGTGGACACTATGAATTCTTAGTAATGCCATTCGGGTTAACTAATGCACCAATAACATTTATGAACTTGATGAATCAAGTATTCATACATTATCTAGACAAGTTTGTCATTGCGTTTATCGACATCTTGGTGTATTCTAGTGGCAAATATGAGCATAAAAAGTATCTAAGAACGGTTTTGCAGTCCTTGAGAGAGAAGTAATTGTATGTCTAGTTTAGTAAGTGTGAGTTTTAGTTTGACAAAATTGTATTCTTGAGCTATATCATTTCGGCAAATGGTGTTTATGTAGATCCCAAGAAGATTGAAAAAATGGTTAATTGATGCAACCAAGATATAGTTTTCTTGGGATTAGCAGGTTATTACCAAAGCTTTTTTCAGGGATTCTCCATCATTGCAGCATCGTTCACTAAGTTGTTGAAGAATAATGTAAGGTTTTAATAGACTGAGGAGTGTCAAAGAAGCTTCGATAAGCTTGCAGAGTCTTTGAAAACTGCTATAGTTATCAGGTAGTGGTGGATATATGGTGTACATTGATGCCTCAAGAAAAGTGTTGGGTTGTGTATTGATGCAGCATATGAAGGTGATATCTTATGCTTCTCGGAAACTTAGGTCTCATGAGTTGAATTATTCTACTAATGACTTGGAGTTAGCTAAAATAGTATTTGCATGAAATATTTGGAGACATTTTCTATATGGAAAAAAATTTCATATCTTCATGGATCACAAGAGTATCAAGTATTCATTCAAGCAGAATGAGTTGGATTTGAGAGAGAGGTGATGAATCGAGCTGTTGAAAGATTATGATTGTACTATCTACTATCACTCGGGAAAGGCTAATGTAGTAGCAGATGCTCTTAGTAGGAAGTCCACATGTACTTTACCACATATGGAATTCGTTCAGTTGCCATTTCTAGTAGAACTCAGATCTTTGATTGTTCACTTATCAGTTGGTGATTCAGGATCTCTATTAGTAACTCTTAAGGTCAAGCCTATTTTATTGGAGAAATTCAGGGAAGCCCAGACTCAGAATGTCTGTTTGATGAGAATCATCGATGATGTGAAAAAGGGAGAACGCTCATATTTCTCACTTTGAGATGATAATATGTTGATGCTATGCATCAAGGCAATACTAAGATGTATAGAACTCTTAAAAAAAGGCTGTTGGTGGAAATACATGAAGAATGAGATAGTAAAATTTATATCAAAGTGCTTAGTGTGTTAGCAGATTAAATCAGAGCACCAGCATTCTGCAGGTACTTTACAGTTACTTTATATTCCCGAATGAAAGTGGGAACACATTACTATGGACTTCTTGTCAAGATTTCCTTATACGAAGAAGAGATATGATTTAGTATGGGTGATTCTTGACATATTGACTAAAATAACTCATTTTCTACCTATCGGAGTTGATTTTCCTTTCAACAAGTTAGTAGAGATCTATTTTGATGAAATAATGATACTTCACAGAGCTCTGGTGTCGATTATAGCAGACAAAGATTCAAGATTTTCCTTTAGATTATGGCCAAGTCTGCAAGACGCTTTGGGTAATAAAGTGAAGTTCAGTACTTCTTTCTATCATCAGACTGATGGGCAGTTAGAGAGGACTATTTAGACCTTAGAGGATATGTTCAGAGCTTGTGTTATAGAGTTCAGAGCTAGCTGGAATCAACATCTATCCTTGATAGAGTTTGCCAACAATAACAGTAAACATGCTAGTTTGGGCATTGCACCTTATAAGACATTGTATGGGACAAAATATAAGACTCATTTTTGTTAGTATGAAGCAGGTGACGGGAAACTCATAGGTCATAAGATTGTTCATAATACTGTTGATAAGGTAGAAATGCTTAGATTGAAATTGAAGGCATCCCAAGCTAGACAAAAGAGCTAGGCAGATTTGAAAAGAAAGGACATTGTGTACCAGATGGGTGATAAAGTGTTCTTTAAGGTTTCACCTTGGAAGAGTGTCATGAGATTTGGAAAGAATGGGAAATCGAGTTCTCAGTTTATTGGGCCATACGAGATCTTGGAGTAAATTGGGCTAGCTGCTTATACACTTGTATTGGCACCAGAGTTGTCAAAGATTCACGATGTTTTCCATATGTCCATGTTAAGAAGGTATAGATCAGACCCTTCTCATGTTTTGCAGGGACGACCAGTTGAATTGATTGAAGACTTGACTTATGCAGAAGACCCGATGGGAATTCTGGCTAGAGAGTTGAGACAGCTGAAAAACAAGACGATTCCATTAGTGAAAGTTTTATGTGGTAAACATACGAAAGTGGAAGCTACTTGGAAGTGTGAAGAAGACATGTAGAACACATATCCTTACTTGTTTCCACCATCAGGTACGTGAATTTCTAGGACATAATTCTTTTAAGGGGGAGAGAGTTGTAACACCCCAATTTTTCCTCATACATTAATTTGTGAAGGGGTGTGTTGGAATTTAGGGGCTACATTGTTGGGTTTTGAAAAGTTTGATTTAAAAATAATAAAAGGAATCAATTGAGGGTGATTACAATCTTCACATATTACGCAAGCGCATATATCGCTCAAGTAATATAAAAAATATCGATCCCACGAGGACTTATCACTCACGTTACTAATTATTGATACTAAATACTTACGAGTATCTAACTGAATTTGAATGTGATTGTTGTTGAAGATGATTATAACTAAGCGATTAAATAAAACTATGATAAATTCCAAGGGCATCAATGAAGAGAAAAATCCAGAGTGGTGAATCTGCCCAATATTATTCTAAAGATGAATTGGATTTCCTATACTCGTGTAATATATTGGTTCATTAACCTGGAATATTGAGATATCCACAAGCCTATTTTGATGGTCATGTGCAAAATTCAGAATACACTAATCCATTATATTTCTATGTCAATCAATTAATCCAAATTCATTAAGAACAAGTTCCAAATATGACTACTCCAGCCTGACAGGTATAAGGAAATCTCTAAGATGAGATCGTGTGCTATTGAATCTAAGGTCAAACCTAAAATCCCTCTGTCAAGTTGATGAGTAGTAAATGTATCACCATTTCCCACTCATTTGACCTAATATTTTGTATAGATTCTTGAGTTTTGTGTTATTTGTAGATAAATAAAGTTTCAGGACTCTCTGGAGGTGATTTGGGGCCAAAACAGTGAAAAACGGACAAAAAAGGCAAAACTGTAATTTTGGCATTGCGATCGCTAACGTGTGCCGAAACCTGCTAACGTGCGCTGGGACATATGTCAGAATCTGAGAAGCTTGATCTTGCTAACGTTCACCGATCTTGCTAACGTGCGCCGATCCTGCTAACGTGCACCGCTAACGTGCGCCGGACACGTGTCACCATCACATGCTGTCGACAATCCACATCGCCACATCAACATAATTATTGAGTTAATCATCCAAAATGCCACATCAGCAGATAAGAGAATCGAAGCAACCAATCAGCGTATGCCACGTGGCGCGTCGCGAAACGCCCCACCTAGTGATGTCTATAAATTGATCCGAATTTTATGATTCAAATCATACTCTCTTCTGAATTATTTCTTAAGGATTTTAAGAAGTTTGTATCTTGTTTGTTTATTTTCAGTTCTGTAATTAATTTATTTTACTTTTACGCAACATACTTTCTTTTCTTTACTTTTTAGTCTTTACTTTCTAGAAATTTACTTTTACGCACAATACTCTTCTTTCTTTACTTTTCAGCAATTTATTTTTCAGTAATGAAGAGGTAACTTCCCCTTGCAGGGGTAAAAGGTAAAACTTTTATTACTAATAGTTAGATTAATCTCCCTTAAATATAATATATAAACTAGTTAAAACCTGACTTAATGAGGATACCGCCTAATGGTCGGTTGGTAATTATTGAAATTGGTTTTAACCTGACTAAACTGGATACCACCTGATTGGTCGGTTGGTAATTAATTATTAATTTGACTTAATCTGGATACCGCATATATGGCTTGTTGGTAATTATCATGCAAAGTTAATATATTATATTAAGAGAGATATCGAAAATAGAAGTAATAAAAGTTGATCCTTTTACCTCAACATTTTCTTTTATTGTACTTTTACTTTATTTACTTTTCAGCTTTTACTTTCCAGCTTTTACTTTTCAGCATTTAATTTTCAGTATTTACTTTTCAACATTTACTTTCCGTCATTTACTTTTAAGTATTTAATTTCCAGCAATTTACTTTATGTCTTTTATTTTATTTAAGCTCTTACCAGTCCTAAATATGTGTCGTAACTAAGTCAGTTATCTGGGGTTGTGATGAAGTCCAATATCAATTATTTATAACGGGTTAAATTACGGTTTGGGTAATATAAAGGTTTATTTATTGAGTCTTAAGCTTAATGCTTCTTGATTTACTGGCAATTAATAAGATTGATTTGGTAAACTTAAAATGAACTTGAAAAAGGGATTTTAGGTTTAAACCTTAAACTCAATAGCCCACGATCTTTCTTGAGGATAGATAACCCTTTAATAGATTTTCTTACAGGATATGAATATACCTGTCGGGCGGGGGTAGCAATAATTGGAATTTAATCTTAATGAATTCAAATAACTTAATTGAAATTGGAATATGATTAATTAGTTTACACTGGATATTTGTATCTGATCATCGGAATAGGCTTTTACATAATTTCATTTTCCAGGTTAATAAACCGATATATTACACAACCATAAGATAGCCACTTCATCTTTAAAAATGATATTGGAAAATTCACAACCCTGGATAGTTTTATAAAATTGAATTTTACTAAATCTACTTTCAAGCAATTTCATTTACTTGTTTTAAGTTTAAAGTCACCATCCAATCAAACAACCAATCCATTAGATACTCGTAAAAATTTGACTTCATAAATTAATAAAAAAAGGTTTTAAGTTCTCGTGGGATCGATACTTTTTATACTACTTGAACGATATGTGCGCTTGCGTTATACGTGTGTGATTACACACTGGTCAAGTTTTTGGCGCCGTTGCCGGGGACTTATTTATCTTTCACTATTAGTTTTAGGGTTAGATACCTTTACTTGTGTCTAATTTCTTTTTACTTATTTTTTTTGTTTTCTTTTGTTTCAGGTTCTCATTCACTACATAAGACGAACCAGAAGCTTTGAAAACCGTCCGCTTGACCTTGAAATTGAAAGAACCATCAGACAATTGAGAATGGAAAGGCGAGAAGGCCAAGAAGAACTCATCAACATGGAACCTAAACCTTTGGATGTTGCACCACCAATTCCTATTCGAGACAGAACCATTCCGGTGGTTGATGGCTTCATTTCCTGTATTGTACTTCCTCACTTACCAGCAAATGCGTGTGACATCAAAACATGCATTCAGATGATACAACAGTCAGTTCATTTTGGGGGGAATGAAACTAAAGATCCTAATGCTCACATCAGCAACTTCCTGGAAGTTTGTGGCACTTTCATGTAGGGGTTTTAGGGCGAAAATCCGGTAACGCAGTGGAAACGAGGAAAATTAAAATTTTTCGATTTCAAAATTTTTCTTGTATCAATTAAATAAACTTGTTTATTTAATTACCCATTTATCAAATTCTGAAAAATTACACAAGAGATCAAATTTCTTGGTAATTACCGAAATGCCCCACAACTTTGTAAATTGATCATTTTAGTCCTAAAATTGTCAAATACAATTTTGGATGATTCTAAATCATTTCTAAAATGATTTCCAACAAGTCCAACTCATCAAAATCAGATTGCAACAAAATCCCCAATTTTAGTCTAATTGCCAAGAGCACCCAAATTTTTCGGTTATTTGCATTTTGGTCCTCTTATGTTCAAAACATGCCAAGATCAAATCCAATCAACCCAAAAATTTATATGGATAACATATACTCCATAATACATCACATATATGAAAAGCCCCAAATTTGGAATGGGTAAGAACCCTAATTTTACAATTTCATCAAATTGACCAATTTCACCAAATCAATTAAATCCATTACTTTAATTCAAACTTTACAACACCAAACAAGTCTCACCATCATGAAACAACTCAAGAAAAATTCTAGGTCATCAATAAGTGGCTTGGCAACTCTAGAATGGCAACTTGATTATCAAATAATCAAAAGAGAGCTTATGAAACCATTTCAAGCTCACTTTGAAACCATACATGCAAACATCTTTCATACAAGTTCATAACCAATTAAAACATAAACTATAAGTAAAGAGACAACATCAAAGCAACACATGATGAAGCTAAGCATGTTAGAAACATTTTATATGTTGAATACTTTAAGGAAAAACTTACAAAAACAAGATTTTTCAAAGCTTTCTTCTTTAGCCTCCAAGTCTTTTTCTCTCAACTCTATTATGTTTTTTTTGTAACTTATGAACCCTTAACCTAATGAAAATGAAACAAAACATTATATACTCTCCCAATATGCCCTTGGCCGAATTTAGAGATATATATACAAATATTAAGATATTTTTGTTTCAATTTAATTTTTCTTTATCAACTTGCAAAAGTCATCATCAAACCATTTAATGATTTTCTTAAAGTCAAATAAAGCAACTCAAAAAATATAACACTTATATTTATTTTAGATCATGGCCGAAATTGGCTTTAAAAAGAAAAATAGATATTTTCAAATTTAATCAAATTAAACAAATATCTTAGAAGTCAAACTCAATTTGACTACCATTTCTTTTAAAGAAAAATGAATAATATACTCTTGTGAATCATTTCCCATCATTAACATTTGGTAAGATATTTATATTTTAATTACTTTAATCCTTTAACCAATTAAATAATTAAATAATTAATTAAATACAAATATCTCAAATATATGTATTATATTTACTTTAAATATCTCAAATACATATATCAATGATATATGTCAAATATCATAATTTGACAATTAATTAATGTGTATTTAATAATATCAAATATTAAACACAAATACACACTAATCAGGAAATGACAGTTCGACCCCTAATGCATGTATCTTTCGTTTAACAGTTAAATGATTAATAAATAATCACCATTATTTATAATAGTCGCCCTATTGCTCTACGAGTATATTTCATTAGTGAGACTCTCTAGATTTAGGTATATCCATCACGAAATCCAATTTCGTGTCCATAATTTACCCACCCATAAATTATGACGACCACAGATAAACTCGCTGAATCATACAGGTCGAGATCATTGCATACGTATAATCCCCCCCGTCACAGGTATCCAGATTCTCCCAGAGATATAGATAAAAACGTCAAATCTCTATAGGTGTAATCCCATCGACGTATCTATTAGCAATCTCTAAATAACATTCAGAACTCACTTCCGAAGTATACTATAGCCATATATTTAACAGATTGCTAATCACATTTGGACTACCTATGCTCTGTACACAAAACTGACGGATCCTATCTTGATACACACATGATATCCTAAGGAACGGTCCACACCTAACGAACACGCGGAGGTCTGATCTAAATAGATCGGTGACATGACTGACATCTAAGTGTGGAGGATGTCTCATACATCCACAGAGGTATCTCAAGTCGAAGGACCACTATGCTACTCAACTCGAGAAGATACTTTTTGACGTTGGTATACCATCCATTAGGAATCTTCGGTGAGTCGTTCAGTGTTTATCCACTATAAACACCTACACGTCTATACGAGTCTCCCAAGACTCATGGTTCATTGGGATAAACCATCGGACCAAGTCTCGATATACGACATGTACTAGTCTCAACAGATTTAACTAACCGACCCGTGTTAGTAAATCTTGACCAGTAACTTTATTTTATAATATATTTATAATAGTGACACTGCCCAATGTCAATTACAAACCACTTTGTAACTGCGCACTACATTATAGATTATCAGGTCCTTGTCTAATATATACATATCACTAAATCAGATTTAGTTTCAATCTAATAGTAATTAGATCAAATACGTATATAAAAACAAGAGGTGCAACCGCTAAGTAAGTAATATTATGGAAAAATGGATTGTTCGTATTCATGAATCAGACATAAATACGGTACAGATTGGCACTCTGAGCACCAACCCGATATCATATACGCATCTCAATGTGTATCGTATGCACATGGCCCTCAAGAGCTCACATAGCACTCAAAAAGTAGGCAACAAGAAGCAGGTCCGCTATGACATATTGAGTTTGTCCAACAAACCCAATTGTTTCCTTAGGCATCATCATTCATATTTTGTAGAACCTAAGTTATACATTAATATGACTCAGATGCAGCATCAATATTACGCTTCAGCTACTGAGTTGTCCAAGTATTTATGGATCAGATCCTAAATACTATGTAGATAACCGCAAGCACAATACCAATGTGAAAACTGCTAATTTAAAAGGTCACTATGCAACTTCATAAGTCAATACTTCATAAGTTGCATCTAATTCTACTCACAAAGTAGAATCCAGTGTGACACTTTCACTGCATCTTTTCTGGCTCTTTATGACGTAGACTGTCTAACGTCATAATTAGTCTCACAACTAATATGACCCTAATGGTTGCAGACTGTATGCTCCATGAATTAGAAACTCGTTCTTAATATCTCAAAGATAAAAAAGAACGTGTTTCAAGATCCATCCTATGGTCTATAGGGTATCAAAATGACTCGTAATAATTACGATTAAATCGATATCTTTAATATATTGGGGTTGGTGCTCAGAGCGCCAATTCCCGTTTGTATTTCCTTGAAAATACTTATGTAAAACGTTTTATTTTGAATAATACAAATAGTTTCTGTAATATAATATATCTTTTAATATGGTGAAGACGTAATAGACCTTAGGTTGATTAGTCATGATACTATTGCAAAAGCATTACAACTGACATTGAGATGTACCATGACGTTGTCATTCTTAGAATGTTCATGGTCAAGGTTTACACTACTTGGTCAGTAAAGTAAACCAGTTGAGGCCGGTACATGTCGTATACTGGAATATATGATTCCAATGGTTTCTCAATGAACCATAAGTCTTGGAGACTAGTATAGACGTGTAGGTGTTTATAGCGGATAAACACTGAACGACTCACCGAAGATTCTTAATGGATGGTACACCAACGTCAATAAGAATCTTCACGGGTTGAGTAGCATTTGTGATTTTTAAACTTGAGATGCCACTATGGGCACATGAGACATCCTTCACACTTAGATGGCAGTCACGTCACTGATCTATTTAGATCAGACCTCCGCCTGTTCGTTGGGTGTGGATAGATCCTCAGGGTGTCCTGTGTGTGTCAAGATAGGATCCGTCAGTTCTGTGGACAGAGCATAGGTAGTCCATATATAATTAGCAATCAGATAAAAACCATGGGCCCGTGGTACATTTTAGAAGTCAGTTCTAAATGTTCTTTTTGAGATTGCTAATAGAGACATCGACGAGATAGTCCCTATAAAGATTTGACGTTTACATCTATATCTGTGGGATATATCCGGATACCTGTGACAGAGGAATTAAACATATGCCATGACCTCGACCTGTATGATTTAGCGAGATTATATGTGGTCGTCATAATTTATGGGTGGGTAAATTATGGACACGAATTTGGATTTCGTGACGGATATGCCTAAATCTAGAGTCTCACTAATGAAATATATTCGTAGAGTACTAGGGCAACATTTATAAATAATACTGATTATTTATAAGTCGTTTAAAGGTTAAATGCAAAATACATGTGAATGGCGCAATAGTCATTTCCTAATTTTTGTGTATTTGTATTTAATGATAGATTTTATCAAATACACATTAATTAATTGTCAAATTGAGATATTTGAATAATATCATAAATATATATGTATTTGATATTTAATGTAAATATAATACATATATTTAATATATTTGTATTTAAATAATTATTTAATTATTTAATTATTAAATAATTAAATTAATTAAAAATATAAATATTTAAAGTTGTGATATTTTGTTTAATGGCTTGAGTTGCCTTTGTTGACTTATTTGAAAATCATTAAAGTTGTAATGATAAACAAAACAAGTTGATAAAGCCTTTAATGAAACAAATTGAAAATATCTAGATATTAAACTTATACCCATTTTCGGCCATGAGCAAAAATTGTAGGTATATATTGTTTGTTTCATTTTTAGGGTTTCATAAGTTCAAAAGACATAAAAATAAACACAAAAAGGTTGAGAGAAAAAGCTTGAAGGTAAAAGGAAGAAAGCTTGAAAATCTTGAATTTTGTAAGTCTTTCTTTAATGCTTTCAACATGAAATTAGTTTCTAACATGCTTGGCATAATTTTATGTTGCTTGGATGTTCTCTCTTCTCTTATGTTTTGTGTTTATTTATTTGAGAACTTAGATGAAAGATTGATGCATGTAAGTGAGCTTAAACTTATTTTAAAAGCTTACTTTTGATTCTTTAAAAATCAAAGTTGTCATTCTAGAGTTAGTAAGCCACTCCTTGGTGACCTAGAAATGTTCTAGAGTTATTTCAAAGTGGTGAGGCTAGTTTGGTGAAGTATTGAATAGATTAAAATGTTGGATTTTAAAGATTTGGTGAAATTGGACAATTTGGTAAAAACGAAAAATTAGGGTTCATAACCCACTCCAACTTTGGGGATTTTCATATATGTAATGTATTATGGTATGAATATGATGCATTTAAAATTTTAGGTTGATTGGATTTGATATTGGCATGTTTTGAACTAAAGGGAGTAAATTGTAATTAATTGAAAGTTTGGGGGTGCTCACGGCATTAGCTCAAAAATTGGGGATTTGTGCGAAATCTGATTTTGATGCATTAGATATGTTGAAAAATATTTTACAAATGATTTAGAATCATCCAAAATTATATTTGATAATTTTTTGGACTAAAATGATCAATTTACAAAGTTATGGGGTAATTCGGTAATTACCAAGAAATTTGATTTCTTGTGTAATTTTTCAGAATTTAATAATTAGATAATTAAATAAATAAGTTTATTTGATTGATCCAAGAAAAATTTTGAAATCGGAAAATTTTGATTTTCCCCTATTCCGCTACGTTACCAGATTTCCGCCATAAAACCCCTACAAAATGGTATGAGAGCGAGTCTGATTCTGGACACTCTAATATGGTTATGCCTTTTAAATTCAATATTTAATTTATTCTTTACTTGTTACATGCATGAATTTATTTAATTTGATTAAATAAATTAAAAAGAATCTTTTGCGGAAAATTCCTAATTAATAAGGTTCAATGTTAATTATGTATTTAATGCATATTGCATGGTCCGTCTTGTCAATACGGTTTATGAATATTTTTCCATGACTACATCCGAGACCGTGCCTCTGCTGTGCGGGTGTAGCCGATAGAAATTTATTTATACCCGATGTATATCAGATACTAAATAAATTCAAGCGAAAGCGGAATCCTGAACGTGCCCAAGCTGTCAAGGTTACGCAAGTAGCTTGAGTTTATCATTGACGAGTTTAACCTTGGTATGTCTCCTTGTGAACGTGCCCAAGCTGTCACAACGAGAAACGACCAGGACCGGGAACCCATGAGTCACTATTTAGTGATTGACAAATGAGTTGTCTACCTGATGAATATACGTAGGCGAGACCGTGCCTCTGCTGTGAGCTGAAATATATTCACGGGATCCACTTTTCACTATTTGTATTTAATTTAATTATTAAATCTTTGTATTCTGCTTGGGGATTACAGTATTGCATGATTTAGTGGGAGAGGCATTTTTAGATTAAAAATCCATGATCTAGTTAATGTTTTTGATATTATATGAAACTACTTTATAATCTGCTAACCGTTTTTCGTAATCTATACGATAGATTTGCGATGGCGGCACCTTCTACTAATCACTTTGCGCGTATGTTGGATGCGGACAAACTTAAAGGCGCTGAGAACTTCGCCGATTGGGACTTGGATTTGAGGATCGTCCTCGATTCTGAGAAGTTGGGATATGTCCTTGAGGGTCTGCTGCCCCTTGCTGTGGTAGAGGACACTACACCCGAGGAACTCCAAGTTTTCCAAGCTTGGAAGGATGATGATTTAAAAGTTAAATCATACATCCTAAGTTCACTATCTCCGGGACTCAAGAAACAATACTATGGCATGTCATATGCGTATAGTATGTTGTCGCGATTACGAGAATCGTTTGAGAACCAAGAACAAGTTGTTGTTCATAAGGTCGCAATGGAACTATTCCGTGCGCGATTGGACGAGGGCCAAGCTGTGAGCTCGCATGTTCTTCATATGATCGATTTGATCGATCAACTGAGGCAACATAATCTCCCTCTGAATGACATTCTCGGTAGGAGTGTCATTCTTGGTTCACTCCCAGCTTCATATCGCCAATTCGTGATGTACTTCAATATGAATGATATTATATGTACCTACCATGAGCTGCATAAGATGTTGCTCACGGCGGAAGATGAACTCAAGAAGGGAGTACCGACTACTCACCCTTCGAGAACTACTTCACTTTCTGCTTCTTCCTAGACTTGGTCAAAGGGAAAGAATAAGAAAGGGAAGAAGAAGAAGGGTTTCGGTCCTCAACTACAGGCAAAGATAACAAAGCCCAAGAGGGCTTCTGACGACAAGTGCCATCACTGCAGCAAAGTCGGGCACTGGAAAAGGAATTGTCCTAACTACATTGCCCAGCTGAGGAGAGAGAGAGCATCTATATCAGGTACATTTATTTTTCCAATTATTGATATATCATTGGCTTGTGAAGCCGTTACATCCAGCTGGATTTTAGATTCTGCTTGTCCTCACATTTGTAATTCGTTGCAGGTGCTGAAGGAAAGTAGGAAACTGAAGCCTGAAGAGATGCAGTTGCGATTTGGGAGTGGAGACTCTCTGGATGCAATTGCAGTGGGAGTATGCGAGATCCCTTTGACGAATGGGACACTTTTGTTATATGACTGTTATTTTGTACCCGGATGTATATCTAATATTTTATCTCTTTTTGTATTGGATACAAAAGGTTATCGTATTAATATTAAGAACTGTTCTTTGTATTTATATGATAAACGTAATATTCAGATCTTTTGTTGTCCAAACCAACATGGTGTTGGAGTTCTACGGTCCCAAGGATCGAATGAAAAGCATATAAACATGTGTGAATAACAACGATGAAGTTGCGGAATACTTACATCGAGCGGTTGAGCGACGCGGGAGGCAACAAAAATTCCATTTTTCTGCCCACTGGATTGCTCGGCAGTGCAGTTTCTGTCATCACCATTTTCGGCCATTGGAGATCCTTGAACAAGCTCCAAGCTTCGTCAAATGATTCCCGGCTCGTGGGTGGACTTCCCTATCACCTTCGCATGACTTTGTAGTGTGCTAGCACTCCCGATTTTGCCATAAAATCGCGACTCTAAGCTTCCCTTTTCCTCTTGGCTCACGGCAGTTCACTGCCAAAACCAGTGAAGAAATGTTGCCCCATGGGCGAGAGAGAGAGAGATGAGAGAAAGAGAGAATTGTGTGGTTTGATTCCAAATTTGTGTATCTAATACACACATGTGAATTTCAAATTCATTTCATGTGCATTTGGCTTTCAAAAAGTCATGCAATAATGGGACCAACCACTTCTATCAACTCACATCACTCATGAATAGTAACTTGCGTCAATCATTCAAAGTGAAAGACATCCATCACCTGATTGACGAATGATGTGACGCTAGATGCGACTAGCGATTTAACTTGCGTGCCGCACTCGAATTCGAAATGCGAATGCGCTCGCAAATAAACCCGGGCTCGGGTTCACTAATTCCAAATTAACGAATTTTCCGTTGCGACGTAATTAAATCTAATTTAATTAAATAATCATGCCTAGCATAATTACTATTCACATCGCTAACGAATTAATTCTAAATAAATTCTTTCGCCTGAATTAAAATCTAATTTTAATTCCGCGTCGAAATCCAATTTCATTTAATATATCGAATATATAAATTTATTGATTAATTCCAAATTAATCGTTATCTCTCTTTAAATGATATTTTATCTAGATTAATTTTCTCTCTCTTCTAATTAATCCCAGATTAATTTAGAGTGCGAGTCATACGTCATCGGTGAATCTTTAGGAAGCGACCCATGAGATCCCTGGATATGTTGGCAGTAAATTTGGTCGTCTGACTATCCGAACACGTAAGTACCAAGTACTACGTTTATACAGATTTACAAGACAAGGTTGGCTTCTAGCAAAACACCATGCCTACCCAATTCTCCGGAAATATCCTTACAGGAATAAAGGATCTATATAAGGCGTAGTATACGTGGTATTGCATATTTCGATCCAATATCGGATGATCACGTGCTAGGCCTGGGGCTGGAATTGTGTCTGCCCCGTACGAAGCACATGTCGGATCTCTGGTAACTAGTCTCTATAATCGGATAAACATGACCTAGTCATAATATCCCGATAGCTCGAGCATGTAAGAGAACAAGTTCCGTATCCTATATGACCATCATCTCCATATGACTGGAGTGATACTTTCGTCTTAACATCACACCCAATACACTACGATTCTCAATATACCCAGCATTGGCGTACACAGAACCTGTTAAAGTCCTGGACGACCGCAACCAAAATATATTGATTGTCGCAAGTATTAGCGGTGCAAGTCTCAGGTTAAGACCAAATACACCTACCCTGATTTCAGACTTCCATAGACACATAGTCATACTACCAATGGAATTCCGAGGGGGTCTATCCAGAGCGAAGCTGTTTCCCGTACCATCGGTAAAACACAACCTTCTATTACACTTGCATGAGTATCGTATACTCAAATATATGAAAACTATGCCGTTGTGCCCTCATAACGCGCACAAGTGTAATACTAGTCTTTTACGCATTTATCGATGTCCAATCTCGACAATGCTCTGACTAGGGATATTTAATGATTTATCCTTCGTGGACTGATACTGTCTCATATAATTCTCAATCTAGGAACAAATCATAAGGACCTCCTATCATTTATACATCAAGGTGATCTAATCACAAATGATAAGAGTGCAATCTCCTTTGTCATATAGTTAATTTGTACAACAACACCGTGATCTGTACAAATAGTGACGCTATGGGTCATAATTGTCCAACAATCTCCCACTTGGCCTATAGCCAGTCACTCGAGTGTCTGACACCCGAACTATGTACGGTTGGCTCAAACTGCTGAGAAAACGCTTTCGTCAGCGGATTTGCATGATTATTGTCTGATGCGATTTATACGATCATCACATCGCCATGATGTATGATCCGTACGAATCATATGAATATCGAAGTATTTATCTGGATCGTTGATGAGACCATTAATTCTTTAGCCTGTGCTGACGCCTAGCTCAGCTGCTAGCAGAACTATATCTAATCTAATTAGATTTTTTATCGACCCAAAAGGCTTCTATTGCTGCCTCAGCTGCAGTAATGACCCACATTTGTAGTTTATTCGGTAATAGTATCTTGCTTGGAAGATTTCCAGCTCACTGATCCGTTATTCAAACTGTATAGTACCATTTGCGACTTATAGTCGTCTTTATCGGTTAGGAAACTTGCTATAGTGATCCCAGTCACTTCAAGTTCTCCATCTCCAGAGTTTAAGACAACATCCTTAGATCTCTAAGATACTAAGTATCTTCTTAACATCAATCCAGTGACTATCACTCGGATTGGCCTGTTTATGAATCCATATGCTCAAAGCGTATGAGACACCAGGTCACATACATTTTTCAATGTACGATTTCTCGGAGAATTTTCTCGAAAGCCAAGCTTTCGCCGATTATTATATGGGAATATCATTTCCAAGAAATGACATATTATCATTATTTATAGGATAGCCACTTTCAGTGCGCTCCCACTAACCTCCTTATATATACAAGAATCATTTCGTTTTGAATCAAATCATAAACCATTATGATTATATCAAAACGATAATTCTAAGAACCTAATGCTTGCTTCAATCCAAACATGGATCGAATAACCTGAAAACCTTGTTTGATAGTTTTGGCACGAAAAAATCGACAGGATGTTGTAAACATCCTCCGAAAGGTTTCCTTTTCAGGAATGCGATTTTGCCATTCAATTGACATATTTCACTAATGAAACATGCAGCATTAGCAAGCATTATCCAAATGGATTTATCGTGGCAACAGGTAAAAGGTTCAATCGTAATCAACACAATGTTGATAACGATACCTTTTCGCTAAAAGCCTAGCTTTACACGTTGGTATGTTGCCTTCCATGTATGTCTTCCTTGAAGACTGAATAGTACCAATAGGCACAATACCTTGCGGTACATCAACTAGTATCCAAACTTGTTGATATACATGGAATCCATTTCGATTCATGACACTTTGCCATGATAGGGAGTCGATACCTTGTATCACTTCCTCATACGTAGTCAGTTGGTATACCTCAATAAGATTGACATCTTTATGAGGTGAGATCAGAAACCCATACCCCATGTTGTTTTCTGACTCTCTCCGACATACGTGGTTCTTGTGTATACGAAGATTAATGGTAATAGTTTCATCCTTGATGAACTATTTGTGTTCCATTAGGATTCGGTGCCTTGAAAAGCATTACTCTGATTTTCATCGAGTTTTACTATCCTCCCACTTACCACTGCATATCGGTATTCCTCTTAGGAAAACCGTATGGTGAGCAACAATCTAATTGTTCTCTCGTGAGTTGTATAAGTACAATACTTATGGTATCCTTAGGATAGCCTACAATTGGCACTTATCCAATTTGGGTTCTAGTTTGGTATCATCCAAACATATGCCAAGCATACCCAAATTATCAGGAATGTGAAACCCGGTTTCTTTCCCGTTCATATTTAATATGATATCTGTCAAACAGATTTTAATGGAACCTTATTCTAAATAAGTTATGCACTGTTAATGCTTATCCGTTGAAGGAAATGGTAGCTCAGAGCGACTCATGATCAACCTTATCATGTCCAACAAAATTCGGTTACTAAGTTCGGACACACCGTCAAACTGACGTGTTCCGGGAGGAGTCCTCATTTGAAAGAATACTTTACTCTTTCAAGTATAATAGAAACTTAATGCTTAAGTATTTTTCATTACGGTCTTACCGTGACGGTTTAATACTTTAGCCGATCTGTTTGTCTATTTCGTGTCGAAAACTGTAAAAGTTTCCGATTTATGTTTCAAAGAAACACATAACCATAACGCGATGCCACATCCGTAAAGGTCACGAAATAGTCATATCCACCCCTAGCCTAGCTAGACATGGGCCCACTTGCTTCACTATGAACTAGGGCTAACAGATTGGTGGCATTAACACTTTTACCAAGTAAATGTGTTATAGGCACTTTGCCCAATAAACTAGATTCGTAGACTTTATTTGATTGGAATCAAATGTGTCCTAGTACCCACTCTCCGAAAGAGTGGATATACGATTCTTGTTTAATTGTGTCCCAGACAACAATGCCACAATTAGTTTCTTCTGATAAAATCAGTTTGAGCTATTTGTTTGTCATGTTATGTATTTGAGATTTATTTATATTCAAAATATAAATTCTGTCATTCACATCTAATGTGTTTATCTCAATATCATCTTTATATAATAAAACACTTTAGTGTTCTAGAATATAAAGGCAAACCCACAGTGGGTTAAACACTGATAATATATAATAGATAAATATAGAATTAAACTAGTTACATTATAACAGTTTCCAATTTTAGGTACACACCCGAAGGGTAGTTCTCTAAAATTAGGTATCTACGGTTAAAACAGCGACTTTCGTCCCGTTTCCAATTCGCAGATAAATCTAACTGAATGAAGTCAGTATCCTGCTCACAGCAGATTCTGAACAACAGTATATATTTATGTATCACACTAAGTATCTAAAATCCAGTTTTAATACTAGTAGTGAATATGTTATGACAAACATATTTGAAGTCAGAGCCTTGCTCATTCTTCAATTCCTTCATGTCTTCTTTGTCCAAACGGCAGTCACGCTTCCGCGATCCCGTTTGCCACATTTAGGCAGACATTTTAGGATATGTCCTTTATCTTCCCAGAAGATTATAATGATTTTGCCTTTGCCCTTTTCAACACTCCAGAAGCCTTTGGCCAAGCCTTGGCCTTCTAGAATATCGAAGTAAGGTGCGCCTTGCGCTACTTGCCTATTGCAAAGTTTGACTTTATCTCCTTGAGAATAGTCATTAACTCTCCAAGAGTTTACTATTGCAATTTAGTATTTCTAAAATCTAAGTATAGATTTATAAAGATCCTTCAATTTCATTATCATACTTTAAGAATCTAATTCTTAGTTCTGATTCAGAAATTAAGGAGTCTACTGCGACAAGCTTAATGGATTAAGCACTTAAATTATCATTACATAAATCTTCCAAAGATTATGCTCTACTGTTTGCTTAACTCCGGGCTTAGGCCTAATATGTTATTTTATCAAATAAAGTAACTTATTATTTTCCAGGACCATCCTGAAACTTTATTCCCAATTTGAAAATTAAACCATTTAAATACATTTTCCCTAGGATTATGTTTTAAATGTCAATCTTTCATTTATATCTTGATTTTAATAGTCCAACTATTTAATCAACGATTTTGGTACTATTTATTATAATGATTACAATAGTCCAACTATTTAATCAACTATAATTTATTAGATTAAAATCAATTATATTGATTACTATAATCCAATTATAAAATCAACTATAAATGAATAGTTTGAATATAATCCAACTATTTAATAAAACAACATTTAAATATTAGTCCAACTAACATTTAATTTATATGACGAATGATATTTATTTTGAGCGCGTATGGAAAGTAATTAAATGAATATTGCAAATTCAATTCTTACCTCCCACTATTTTTCGGTGAGCCTCTAACCCTCTGTCGAGTACTCGGGAAACCGTGTTTCCTAGTGGGCTAGGATCCCGTTAAATATCACACAATCTTGACTTTGGCCAACAAATTGTATGATAATTAACTAGGTAGATCTCTAAGATCGATTGGATCCAATCCAATTCCTAGATCCAGTAGGGGGACATCCAAGTCCGAAACATATATCTTATATATGCCAATACATCCAATGTATTACCTAACTTTTTTCCTCTGAATCAACTAAGCCTTGGCTTTGGCACAACAAACTTAGTGATCCCAGTCAAGCGCGACCCATTGACCATGAAAAGCTTCGTAATCAATGTCGATGGACAAGAAGTGGTCTTGACTTTGGCCAACAAACCACAACTTGGACAAGACACTGATATGGAACAAAGCCTTCGTGATCCAAACACATCCTCGACGGACAAAGGCCTTGACTTTGGCCAACAAGCCAATTCCAGTCTCGGATCTTGAGTGAGAATCACTCAATGGAAGGAAAGACGCTTAATATTTAGCGAGGGTTTTTCGCGTGCAAATTGGCAACCAATTTATTATCTTTGTTAAGGTCTCATCATCATACACCCTTAAACATGCATTCTAAACATATAATAAAGCGCATATGAAAAATAATAATGATATGCGGATGGATACTTTACATTGATCCTAGATCAAATCTCTCACTTTCTCTCTCCCGCTAGCACATGTATTTACTTCTACCCGTTACACTACACTTCTAAAGAAACCTCATTTAAATTGAGGGGAATATGTGAGAAGAGAATACAAAGAATAAGGAGGTAATAAGGCTGGACACGCAGGTCCAATTAATAAATCAAATTTATTACAACAATTTCTAAAATTGTCCCACCCATCTAATATCCATCTGATATACATTATTCATGCATCGCAACCATGTATTCACACAAGCATGTTATCAATCAATCTAATCAAATTAATTAATCTGATAATTAGTGACCATCCAATGTTCAAACAACGATTTGATTTTGCTCGAGTCAAACTCGTTTTGCGAATAAGTATTCAAAGTACGAATTCTCGAATTAAATTAAACGACAAAATTAAATCCAATTCAATTTGTATTTAATACTAATTCGCTATTTAATTCCAAATTAAATACTATACTTTATTTAACGAACCTTTATGACTTAAATTCCAAATTTAATCGTTACGGGTCTCAAAGCCCGATTAACGTCCAACGTTAATTTAATTAAAGCCCAATGGGCTTTTAATTAATTTCTTAAGGCGTGGACTTTTGGTCAACTCGGGTCAAACCGAATAACCAAAATCCAATCCGGGAATTACCCCATAAGCCCAGAAATCAATTTAGGCCCATTAGGCCCAATTAAACTTTAAAGGTCTATTAAGTCGAATTTGGGCTTTATGGAGGCGGTTTTGGGCCTAATTGGATCCAACCAATTTTGCCTAAACCCAACTTTGTACAACAAAGCCCATTAACAACATAACAAGCCCAGATCCAATTTTAAGGCCCAATTAATTAAATACAAAAAATCCAATTTCACATTTAATTAACCTAAAGTGTATTTCATGATTAATCACCCAAATTAATATTTCTAAAACATCAATTTATACAATTAATCATGCTCTTTTACATCAATTAGTGTCCAACACATTTTGATCAAAATCAAACCCAATTACATGCTCAAAGTCTCGGCCAAGTGGGATTTTCCAAATCAATTCGGTTTCAATCAAATTAAATCCGCAATCAACATTTTCCGATTGTTTCCAACTCATCCAATGAATCAAAAAACAAAAAATCACCAAGACATTTAGGGCTAGTGACATTCGGCCAACACCAAAAAATTGGGGAAAAATGTTCCAAACATAATTTAATCAAATTGATCCAATCAATCTTTAATTAAACATGTATTAAGCATACTCAAACATCCAATTTATTCAAATCATGCTCAAATACAATTTACCCAAATTTTAAGCCCTAAATTCGTTTCATGCTTTTAACAACGCTATGATACCATTGTTGGAGTTCTACGGTCCCAAGGATCGAATCAAAAGCATATAAACATGTGTGAATAACAACGATGAAGTTGCGGAATACTTACATCGAGCGGTTGAGCGACGCGAGAGGCAACAAAAATTCCATTTTTCTGCCAACTGGACTGCTCGGCAGTGCAGTTTCTGTCATCACCATTTTCGGCCATTGGAGGTCCTTGAACAAGCTCTAAGCTTCGTCAAATGATTCCCGGCTCATGGTGGACTTCCCTATCACCTTCGCATGACTTTGTAGTGTGCTAGCACTCCCGATTTTGCCAAAAATTCGCGACTCTAAGCTTCCCTTTTCCTCTTGGCTCACGGCAGTTCACTGCCAAAACCAGTGAAGAAATGTTGCCCCATGGGCGAGAGAGAGAGAGAGAAGGAGAGAATTGTGTGGTTTGATTCCAAATTTGTGTATCTAATACAAACATGTGAATTTCAAATTCATTTCATGTGCATTTGGCTTTCAAAAAGTCAAGCAATAATGGCACCAACCACTTCTATCAACTCACATCACTCTTGAATAGTGACTTGCGTCAATCACTCAAAGTGAAAGACATCCATCACTTGATTGACAAATGATGTGACATCGATCACTTGATTGACGAATGATGTGACGCTAGATGCAACTAGCGATTTGACGCTTGATTTGACTTGCATGCCGCACTCGAATTCGAAATGCGAATGCGCTCGCAAATAAACCCGGGCTCGGGTTCGCTAATTCCAAATTAACGAATTTTCCGTTGCGACGTAATTAAATCTAATTTAATTAAATAATCATGCCTAGCATAATTACTATTCATGTCGCTAACGAAATAATTATAAATTAATTCGTTCGCCCGAATTAAAATCTAATTTTAATTCCGTGTCGAAATCCAATTTCATTTAATATATCGAATATATTAATTTATCGATTAATTCCAAATTAATCGTTATCTCTCTTTAAATGATATTTTATCCCAGATTAATTTTCTCTCTTTTCTAATTAATCCCAGATTAATTTTGAGTGCGAGTCATACGTCATCGGTGAATCTTTGGGAAGCGACCAATGAGATCCCCGGATATGTTGGCAGTAAATTTGGTCGTCTGACTATCCGAACACGTAAGTACCAAGTACTACGGTTATACCAATTTACAAGACAAGGTTGGCTTCTAGCAAAGCGCCATGCCTACCCAATTCTCCAGAAATATCCTTACAGGAATAAAGGATCTATATCAGGCGTAGTATACGTAGTATTGTGTATTTCGATCCAGTATCGGATGATCACGTGCTAGGCCTGGGGCTGAAATTGTGTCTGCCCCGTACGAAGCACATGTCGGATCTCTGGTAATTAGTCTCTATAATCGGATAAACATGACCTAGTCATAATATCCCGATAGCTCGAGCATATAAGAGAACAAGTTCCGTATCCTATGTGACCATCATCTCCATATGACTGGAGTGATACTTCCGTCTTAACATCACCCAATACACTACGATTCTCAATATACCCAGCATTGGCATACACAGAACCTGTTAAAGTCCTGGACGACCGAAACCAAAGTATATTGATTGTCGCAAGTATTAGCGGTGCAAGTCTCAGGTTAAGACCAAATACACCTACCCTAATTTCGGACTTCCATAGACACATAGTCATACTACCAATGGAATTCCGAGGGGGTCTATCCAGAGCGAAGCTGTTTCCCGTACCATCGGTAAAACACAACCTCCTATTACACTTGCATGAGTATCCTATACCCAAATATATGAGAACTATGACGTTGTACCCTCACAATGCGCATATGTGTAATACTAGTCTTTTACGCATTTATCGATGTCCAATCTCGACAATGCTCTGACTAGGGATATTTAATGATTTATCCTTCGTGGACTGATACTGTCTCATATCATTCTCAATCCAGGAACAAATCATAAGGACCTCCTATTATTTATACATCAAGGTTATCTAATCACAAATGATAAGAGTGTAATCTCCTTTGTGACATAGTTAATTTGTACAACAACACCGTGATCTGTACAAATAGTGACGCTATGGGTCATAATTGTCCAACACATGGTCATTACACATTGCAAACTTCTAAGGATATTTTAAATACTGGAGTTAATAAACGTAGTTTACCAATTGGTTAGGAATGGTTTGATACCAGATCTCACCATTGAATCTTATCCAACTTGTGAATCGTGTATTTAGGGTAAGATGACCAAAGCCCCATTTTCTGGTGTTGGACACCACGCCACTAACTTACTGGAACTCGTACATTCTAATGTATGTGGTCCACTAAGTCAAAATGCTCACAGTGGTTATTCGTACTTTGTTACCTTTACCGATGATCTGTCAAGGTACGGTTATGTCTATTTGATGTGACATAAATCAGAAACCTTTGAAAAGTTCAAAGAGTTCCGAAATGAAGTAGAAAAATAAATTGGTCAATATATTAAATGCCTTCGATCTGATCGAGGCAGAGAATATATGAGTGGTGAGTTCATTGATTATATGAAAGAGAATGAGATTCTCGCTCAATATACTCCTCCATGTACTCCACAACATAATGGAGTGTCTGAAAGGAGAAATCAGACTTTATTAGATATGGTCCGATCGATGTTGAGTTTTACAGATTTGCCCTATTACTTATGGGGCTACTCTCTTTTAACAGCTGCACATCTTTTGAATAATATTCCTCAAAAGCTGTTTCTACAACTCCGTATGAGATATGAACCGGTAGGATACAAAATCTTAGTTATATTAAGGTTTGAGGTTGTGATGAGTGGTAAATGTATCACTATTTCCCACTCATTTGACCTAATATTTTGAATAGATTCTTGAATTTTGTGAATATTTTGATGTGTTTTGTGATATTTTATAGATTAATAAAGTTTCAGGACTCTCTGGAGGTGATTTAGGGCCAAAACAGTGAAAAATGACACAAAAGGGCAAAATGGTAATTTGGCGCGTCGCAACACCTAACGTCTGCCGCTCCATGTGTTTGACAATTATGACCAATATCGTCACTATTTGTATAAGACATTGTGGTTTTTTTACAAATTAATTATATAGCAATGGAAATTGTATTTTATCATATTGTAATTTGATTACTTAAATATATAAATGATAAAAGTCCTTATGATTAGTTCCAGATGATAAGATATGAGACAATATCAATCCATAAAGGTTTAATCATTAAATATCCATAGTCGTAGAATTATCGAGACTGGACATCGATAATGCGGAATAGACTAGTATTGCACTTGTGCGTGTTATGGAAGCGTAACGGCATAGTTCTCATATATTTAAGTATTGGATACTTATGCAACTGTGATAGGATGTCGTGTTTACCGATGGTACGAAAAAACAGCTTCGCTCTGGATAGACCTCGCGGAATCTCATTGGTAGTATGACTATGTGTCTATGGGAATCCGCATCAGGGTAGGTGTATTTGGTCTTAACCTGAGTCTTGCATCGCTAGTACTTGCGACAATCAATACGCTTTGGTTTTGGTCGTCCAGGACTTTAACAGGTTCTGTGTACGCCTCTTCTAGGTTTATTGAGAATCGTAGTGTATTGGGTGTGATGTCAAGATGTAAGTATCACTTCAGTCATATGGAGATGATGATCACACAGGGATACATAATTGGTACTCTAAATTGGTTGCAACCATCGGGATAATATGACATCGTCATTATTATCCGATTAAATAGACTAGTTGCTTGTAATCCGAAATATGCTTCGTACGGGGCAGACACTATTCCAGCCTCAGGCATTACATGTGACATCCGATATTGGATCGCAATACGCAATACTATGTATACTATGTTTGACATAGATTATATATTCCATTAATAATATTTCTGGAGAATTGGGTAGGCACGGTGCTTTGCTAGAAGCCAACCATGTCTCGTAAATCGGTAAAAATGTAGTACGAGGTACGTACGTGTTCGGATAGTCCGACGAACGGATTTACTGCCAACATATCCATAGATCTCTTGGGTTGCTTCCCGAAGATTCACCGATGACGTATGATTCGAGCATAATTAATCTGGGATTAATTACGGAGAGATTTTATCTAGGAAAAAATACTATTAGAAGAGAGAGAACGATTAATTTGGAATTAATCGATAAAATAATGTATTCGATATATTAAACGAAATTAGATTTCGACGCGGAATTAAAATTGGATTTTAATTCGGGCAAACGAATTAATTTAGAATTAATTCGCTAGCGATGTGAATAGTAATTTTGCCAGGCATAATTATTTAATTAAATTTGATTTAATTACGTCGAAACGGAAAACTCGTTAATTCAGAATTAGAGAACTCGAGCCCGGGATGTGTCGCGGGCCCACTTAGATTTTGAATCAAGTGGGGCCCACATGTCACATCAGTTGTCACATCACTTGTCACTTTAGTTACTTTTGGTGATGGGTTTTGGTGAGAATGATGATGACTTGCCTTACACACTTCCTAAACATGATGGCTTGATTGACTAATACCAAATGTTTGGTATATGATTATTTGATTTTTGAAATCAAAAACCAAGTCAACACAACTCATTTTTCACTCTCTCTCCCTCACGGTTTCAACCTAAAATTCTCTCCCTCTCTTTGCTTCTCATTGCCGAGACTTGCAAGGAAGATTTAGAAGATTTGTAGCAAATTTTCTAAAGTTGCTAGCACATCAAGGAATCATCCAAGGTGATAGGGAAACCATCCCAATAGCTTGGAATCAAAGGACAAAGCTTGGAGCTTGGAGCTTGGATTTCATCTTCAAAATTGGAGCTTTGCCGAAACTTGGAGAAGAAAAGTTTAATTTGACACATCCTAAAGCTGTTCATTGTAAGTATGATTCTGACATACTTCTTTATGTATTCACATGTTTTATGCTTAAATATTATATTGGGAATGCCTTAGAAACCCAACACCATGCTAACATGCGCCGGGGACACGTGTCATAATTTGAGAAGTTTGACTTTTGCTAACGTGTGACGTGCCACATGTCAACATCACAACCCATCTGTTAACGTGCGCCGTGCCACATGTCATCATCCTATGGTGCCGATAATCGCCATCGCCACGTGTCGCCACATGTCACCCCACCTGTCAGCAACGTCATCGACATGTCAACAGAAGACCGAGTCAACTTCGCCACGTCATCATCAGCCAATCATAGCGCGTCACGTGTCACAATCTTACGGTGCCGACAATCACTATCGCTAAGTGACGCCACATCATTGCCACGTCACTGCCACGTCAGCTCAATTATTGAATTAATCATCTAAAATGCCACGTCATCGGATAAGAATCTCGGCGGAACCAATCAGAACGTGACACATGTCGCGTCGCGATGCAGAGAGCCTATCAACGCCTATAAATTCAGCTCGAGATTTCAATTTCAGATGTACCTTCCTCTCTTAATTCTCTGATGTAAATAGAGAGTTTTATATCTAGTTTATTTTAATTTCAGTTTTGTAATTAATTTTTATTTACTTTCTGTAATAATAATTTACTTTCTTTACTTTTTTCAGTTCTTACTATTCAACATGAGGAAGTAACTTCCCCCTGCTAGGGTGAAAGGTAAAACTTTTATTACTGCTATTTAGATTAATCTCCCTTAATTATAATATATTCACTATTAAAAATTTGACTTAACAAGGATACCGCGATATTGGTCGGTTGGTAATCAATTATAAACTAGTTTTAACCTGACTAAGCATGGATACCGCCTGGTTGGTCGGTTGGCTGGTTTATGAACAAATTGTGATATCGCCTTTATGGTCGGTTGGACTTAATCTGACTTAATCAGGATACCGCCTATTGGCTGGTTGGTAATATAACATAAGTTAATATATTATATTAAGGGAGATATCTAAAATAGTAGTGGTAAAAGTGGATCATTTTACTCTAGCATTTTCTTTATTTGTATTTTCTTTTATTTATTTACTTTCCAGCATTTTACTTTAAGTTTTTTATTTTTATGTTTTTACTAGCCCTAGTTATGTGTCGTAACTAAGTTAGTTATCTGGGGTTGTGATGAATTTTAATATCACCGGTTTATAAGGGGTTATTTTATAGTTTGGGTAATTTAAAGGTTTACATATTAAGTCTTAAGCTTAATGCGTCTTGTTAACTGGCCACTAATAAGATTGATCTGGTAAATCTAAAATAAACTTGAAAAAGGAATTTTATGTTTCAGTCTTAGACTTAATAGCCCACGATCTTCCTTGAGGATAGATAACCCTTTAATAGATTTCCTTACAGGATAGACATATACATGTCGGGCGGGGCTAACCATAATTGGAACTTAATCTTAATGAATCCAGGTAATTTGGTTGACATAGACATATGGTTCAATTGGGTTATACTGGGTATTTGCATCTGACCATCGACAGAGACTTTTGCATAATTTCGTGTTCCAGGTTAGTAAACCGATATATTACACAAACATGAAATAACCACTTCATCTTTTAAAAGATATTGGAAAGATTCACAACCCTAGATAGTTTCTTAATATTGAATTTTATATAATTTAATTTTGAGCAATTTTATTTACTTGTTTTTAAGTTTAAAATCATTACCATTTCAAATCAATCAATCAACCTGTTAGATACTAGTAATCATTTGACCTCATAAAATTAATAGATTAGGTATTAAGTCCTTGTGGGATCGATACTTTTTATACAACTTGAACGATACGTGCGCTTGCGTTATACGCGTGTAGTTACGCAAGTCAAGTTTTTGGCACCGTTGCCGGGGACTTATTTATCTCTCACTATTAGTTTTGAGGTTAGATACCTTTACTTGTATCAAATTTTATATTTGCTTATTATTTATGTTTTCTTGTGTTTCAGGTTCTCAGACACTACATGAGATGAACCAGAAGCTTTGAACTCCGACCGCTTGACCCATAAATTGAAAGAACCATCAGAGAGTAGAGAAGGGACAGGTGAGAAGGCCAAGAAGCTTTAGTCAACATGGAACCTAAACCTTTGGAAGTTGCAACACCAATACCCATTCGAGACAGAACTATTCCGGTGGTCAACGGCTTCATTTCATGTATTGTACTTCCTCCTTTACCAGCAAAACATGCATTCAGATGATTTAGCAGTCAGTGCAGTTTGGGGGAAATGCAACTGAAGATCCTAATACCCACATCAGCAACTTCCTGGAAGTTTGCGACACTTTCAATTACAACCGAGGAGTTGAATAAGCAATGAGATTGCGTGTTTTCCCATATTCCTTAGAAGACAGAGCAAAAGCTTGGCTACAGTCACTACCAGCAGATTCCATCACAACTTGGAACACTCTAGCCACCAAATTCCTTGCAAAGTATTTTCCACCAGGCAGAACTGGAAAGTTGAGGAATGACATCACATCCTTTGTGCAACAAGACTCGGAAACTCTCTACGCAGCTTGGGAAAGGTACAAAGATTTGCTCCGGAAATATCCTCACTATGAGATTCGAAAATGGCTTCAAGTCCAAACTTTCTATAATGGACTTTTTGGACTGATGAGAACCACAATTGATGCTGCTGCTGGAGGAGCTTTGATGGCAAAAGGAGAAGATCAAGCTTGAGACCTAATCGAAGAAGTGGCCAACAACAATTCCTTGTGGCCAACAGAAAGGAGCATGATTCAAAGAATTGCATGAATTTATGAAGTTGGAGCCAATACAGCAGTCAGTGCTAAGCTGGATCAGATATGCAAATTCATGGAGACTCTCAGCACACAAAATAACACTGGATCCACTAGTTCACCATATGGAGGAGCACCAGAACCAAACCAACTTGAAGAGACGGTGAATTATGTCAACAATTTCAATAGACAGGGGAACAATCCATATTCCAACAGCTACAACCCAGGGTGGAGTAATCATCCCAATTTCTCATGGAGCAACAAATCAGGGCAAAATAACTATCCACCACTAGGATTCCAACAGCAAAACCAGGAGTTTGAAAAAGAACCAGAAATGAAAGAATGGATTGCAGAGATGTTCAAAAAGTAACAAGCAGCATATGGTGTTATGTTTCAAAGCCAATATGCTTCTATTAAAGCACTGGAGAATCAAATTGGACAACTGGCCAATGCTCAGAGTTGCAGACCGCTAGGGAATCTTCCCAGCAACACAGAACTAAATCCAAGGAACATGGGGAAGGAGCAATGTCATGCCATCATATTAAAAAGTGGTACTGAGATCAACAAAGATATTGGAGTCAAGGCAACTACTGAGGAAGTTCCTAAAGAAAGCAATGAAGCAGTTCCACAGATGGAGGAAAAAGAAGCAAAGGAAAAAGACCAAATCACTCCACCTCCACATTTTCCTCAGCGTCTTCAGAAAAAAAAAACTGGACAAGCAGTTTGCTTGATTCCTAGAGATCTTAAAAAATCTGCATATTAATATTCCATTTGCAGAAGCGTTGGAACAAATGCCCAGCTATGTCAAATTCATGAAAGACATTCTTTCACGAAAGTGGAGATTGAGAGATTACGAGACATTAGCATTATCAGAAGAATGCAGCGCTATCATTCAGATGAAGCTTCCCCTAAAATTGAAAGATCCTGTCAGTTTTACTGTTCCTTGCACCATATGAGAACATGACTTCGGTAAGGCTTTGTGTGATCTAGGTCCAAGTGTTAACTTGATGCCTTTTTCTATTTTCATGAAATTTCATATTGGAGAAACAATGCCCACCTTAGTCTCTCTACAACTTGCTGATAGAATGCTCGTATTTCTGAGAGGTGTAGTTGAAGATGTGCTGGTCAAGATTGACAAATTTATTTTCCCAGCAGATTTGACTGTCCTTGATATGGAGGAAGACGCAGACGTGCCAATCATCCTCAGAAGACCGTTCTTGCCTACAGGTCGAACCATTATTGATGTACAAAAAGGAGAATTAACCATGAGGGTACAAGACCAAGAAGTAACATTCAATATTTTCAAGAACATGAATTTCCTGGATGATGAAAAGAAGGAGGAATGTTTCAGAGTTGATGTGATTAATAGTATCATCCAGAACTCCAATGCAATGCAAAGTTCTACTGATAAACTTAAAGATTGTCAATTGCCTGTGGAGCCGGAATATAAAGCGTACTATGCACTGAAGAAGCCTATTCTTGCACTAAAAGCAACATAAAAGGAACAGTTCCACCAACTCAACAAATTGGTGGAATTTCACATACATCATTTTGAGAATGCCAAATTGTATAAAGAAAATGCCAAGAAGAGACATGATGAGAAATTAATGCACATACAACTGAAACTATGGCAAAAGGTACTGCTAAACAAATCAAGGGTGAAACTCTTCTCATGGAAGCCAAAATCACGGTGGTCAGGTCCATTCCTAATCACCAAGGTTTTACCAGATAGATCCGTTGAGTTACATGATCCCGAATCCAACAAAACATTCAAGGTTAAAAATAAGCGTGTCAAACACTACTGAGGAGAATCATTTGAGCGACAAAAAGAAAGTGTCACACTTTCAGATCCAGCCTAACATTCGAGAAGTCACGTCTAGCTGACAACGTTAAACTTAGCGCTCGCAGGGAGGCAACCCATTCAATTTATGTATATATTGTGATCTGGTGTTTTTTTTTTATTTTTGTGTGTTTAATTTTTACAGGTAAAGTCATTTCACGATGGAAGAAGTTCTCGCAAATCTTCACAAGCAATTTCGTTCTCTGCCTCAAAAATCTCAGATGAAAGTCTACAAAGCTCGCTTGGAACGGATGAGACTACTGATGATCAAAGGTATTCCAACTGACATTCGTTGGATTATTGAAGCATGGGTCCGATTGGCAGGTGAGTCTTCTGACTCTTTTATTTTACATCTGCCTGTTTTAAGAAGAATCACATATGCTAAAAAGAGAAGAGCTAAAAGAATGGGTGTATGCTATAGATGTGCTCGTATGTTTTGTGATACTCATTGTCGTTCTTTAGGAATGGTGTCTGATAACCGTGAAGATAAGATTAATTTCATTAGGGATGGCTTGAGTAAGGAGTCTTTGGATGACATATATAAAAATCTTGAGACACATCCCAGTGGATATGTGTATCATGAAATTCGTGTGTTATATGCACAATTCCAAAGAGAAAGACAATAGTTAAGTCTCGGGAATCTGACTCAAAAAGACATTGTTTGCCAATTTATAAGAAAGTTGGATGGGAAGCTTGTCCCTGACGCATAGATGTCAATCAAACCGCTACTTCTCTTGTACATATTATATCTCTTTGTCTTTTCCTAATAATTGTGATGTGTTTTGTTGTTTTCTTTTATTTTCTCCGACAGGATCCAAACCTTTTTGACTATCACGATTTATTTTACAGTTAACTAATAATTATCATTTGGCAGGTATTAGTGCTATTATTTTTGCTCACCCTTTTTCAGGTGTTATAAATTCAACTCATCATTGCACTTTTGAAGGCATCTAGAGCTGAAAGAGAAACATACATAAAATGGAAGCCACTTCAAGAAGACGAGTTGAAAACATCTGTGTGTTTTGCGGTACTAGGGTTGGTACTAAGCCACAATACGTAGCAGCAGCACATGAATTGTGAAGAGTTATAGCTGAGAAGAATATGCACATAGTATATGGCAGAGGCAGTCTTGGACTAATGGAGATCGTTTCAAAGTCCGTACATGATGGAGGCAGTCAAGTTCTGGGAATCATCCCAAAACCCTTGGCATAGGCGGATCTTATAGGATCATCAAACGAAGAAGAACTGATCGTACCAGGTATGTCTAAACGACTGGGGGGAATGATTAACTATGCTGATGTTTTCATTGCTTTGCCATGTGGTTTGGGCACGTTGGAGGAGATTTTTACAGTGCTATCTTGGGCGAACTTGAACATACACCAATAACCAATTGGATTGTTCAACGCAGATTGATTTTATGATTTTCTTTGTGTATTTCTTGATGATGTCCGGAGAAATGGGTTCGTGTCAAAACCTTTAAAATAACTCATCTTCACTGCCAGAACTGCCCAGGATTTAATTAACCAAATATTAGCCTATGAACCACAAATTGACCCTATCATTTCCAAGATAAAATGGTCCGATGATGATCGTGGTAAGAAGCATCGGATAAATCTGAATCTTAACCTTTAAATTTCCCATTTAGATGTAGAATTTCAGTTAACTAGGTACTATCTTCTAAACTCTTCTTCTACTGTTTAAGACATTGGGGACAATGTCTCATTTAGGTTTGGGGGTGGGGAATAGTTGATTAGTATCTTGTTTGTATTTTGTTTTTAGTCCAAATTTTTCGAAAAATACAAAAAAAATTGAAAATTTTTACAAAAATCAAAATTTTTTTTTTATGTTTTTGTGTTTTTAATTTGATTAATCGGGTGAAATTGGTAAGTGATAGCTGTGTAAGGAGTTTTCACTCCTGAGACGTATCTCAAACCTATTTCGGAACAAGTTAATTTTTGTTTATTTCCTTTTAAATTATTTAATTTGTGAATTCTCCATAATACTGACTAAAATGCATCTTCATATGCTCAGTTGGCAGGTATTATCAACATGCATGGTAATATACGGACATGAGCTATAATTGAAAAGCTTGTAATATTCAGTACTCTAATTTAATTGGAGGAAGCATCTATGAAAAGTGATTGGATATAAAAAAAAATATGAGATCTGAGTTATTAAGTCTGTAAGGGTGTTTTAACACCTAGTGCCCTAAAGCCAACTGGTTTGGGAGTCACTAGCCCAACACTCGCTACATGGATCGAAAGATGCTGCAAAAACATATATATCTGAAGTCTGAGTATTTAAGTATGTAGGGGTGTCTTAACACCTAGTGCCCTAAAGCAATATGATTTGGGAGTCACTGGCCCAAAGCTCGCTACATAGATGGAAGATATTGTATATAAATAAAAAAAAATCAAAAAGAAAGAAAAAATCAGAAAAATCAGAAAAACTATTTCATTGATGCAAAAAGGTGTGAATTCTGATAAAACTTTAGGACAAAAATATTACTCTCTTCTCAACTACACTTGTGACTATTGTGGGCAAAATGAGTTGATTAATATTTTGTTGGTTGTGTATATGAAGAATGGTAAAAATAAACGGAGAATTTACTTATTCGGTAATTTAGAAAGAAAGAAAACAACTAGTAACTTGAAGTAGAAGTTTCACATGCTTAATCACTAACTTCTTTATTCTCTTTTCTCTTGTCTTTCTGCTTTGTGTGCATTAGTTTTATTATCTTTTTAATTTTGTAAAATATTTGTGGGTATCATTGCTGTAAACCCTCACGAGACTACAACTCGTCCACTAGGGACACCTAGGGGTTTAAAGGCTTGTTACATACGTTAAATGCAATCGTGATCCCTACGAAAGTTGCTTAGCTTAATTTTATTTTTATGATTTTATGTTTTGCTCGAGGACTAGCAAAATGTTAGCTTTGGGGGTGTGATGAGTGGTAAATGTATCAATATTTTCCACTTATTTGACCTAATATTTTGAATAGATTCTTGAGTTTTGTGAATATTTTGATGTGTTTTGTGATATTTTGTAGATAAATAAAGTTTCAGGACTCTCTGGAGGTGATTTGGGGCCAAAACAGTGAAAAAGGACACAAAAGGGCAAAATGGTCATTTGGCACGTAGCGACGCCTAACGTGTGCCGCTCCATGCTAACATGCACCGGGGTCACGTGTCAGAAACTGAGAAGTTTGACTTTGCTAACGTGCATCGTGCCATGTGTCAATATCACAACCCATCTGCTAATGTGCGCCGTGCCACGTGTCATCATCCTATGGTGCCGACAATCGCCATCGCCACGTGTCGCCACGTGTCAGCCACATCATTGCCATGTCAGCAGAAGACTGAGTCAACTTCGCCACATCATCATCAGCCAATCATAGCACGCCACGTGTTAAAATCCTATGGTGCCGACAATCGCTATCACCACGTGCCGCCACGTCAGCTCAATTATTGAATTAACCATCCAAAATACCACGTCATCAGATAAGAATCTCGGCAGAACCAATCAGAATGTGACACGTGTCGCGTCGCTACGCGTGATCTTTTCGCGTCGCGACGTGGAGAGCCTATCAACGCCTATAAATTCAGCTCAAGATTTCAGTTTCAGATATACCTTCCTCTCTGAATTCTCTGATGTAAATAGAGAGTTTTATATCTAGTTTATTTTAATTTCAGTTTTGTAATTAATTTTTATTTACTTTCTGTAATAATAATTTACTTTCTTTACTTTTTCAGTTTTTACTATTCAATATGAGAAGGTAACTTCCCCCTGCTATGTTGAACTTTTATTACTGCTATTTAGATTAATCTCCCTTAATTATAATATATTCACTATTTAAAATTTGACTTAACAAGGATACCGCTATATTAGTCGGTTGGTAATCAATTATAAATTGGTTTTAACCTGACTAAGCATGGATACCGCCTGGTTGGTCGGTTGGTAATTATCGCCTATATGGCTGGTTTATGAACAAATTGTGATACCGCCTTTATAGTCGGTTGGACTTAATTTGACTTAATCAGGATACAGCCTATATGGCTGGTTTGTAATATAACACAAGTTAATATATTATATTAAGGGAGATATCTAAAATAGTAGTGATAAAAGTGGATCATTTTACTCTAGCATTTTCTTTATTTGTATTTTCTTTTATTTATTTACTTTCCAGCATTTTATTTTCAGCATTTTGCTTTATGTTTTTTATATGTCGTAACTAAGTTAGTTATCTGGGGTTGTGATGAATTTTAATATCACCGGTTTATAAGGGGTTATTTTATAGTTTGGGTAATTTAAAGGTTTACTTATTAGTCTTAAGCTTAATGCGTCTTGTTAACTGGCCACTAATAAGATTGATATGGTAAATCTAAAATAAACTTGACAAAAGAATTTTAGGTTTCAGCCTTAGACTTAATAGCCCACGATCTTCCTTGAGGATAGATACCCTTTAATAGATTTCCTTACAGATAGACATATACCTGTCGGGCGGGGTAGCCATAATTGGAACTTAAACTTAATGAATCTAGGTAATTTGGTTGACATAGACATATGATTCAATTGGGTTATACTGGGTATTTGCATCTGACCATCGACATAGGCTTTTGCATAATTTCGTGTTCCAGGTTAGTAAACCGATATATAACACAAAAATGAAATAACCACTTCATCTTTTAAAAGATATTGAAAAGATTCACAACCCTGGATAACTTCTTAATATTGAATTTTATTTAATTTAATTTTGAACAATTTTATTTACTTGTTTTTAAGTTTAAAATCATCCCCATTTCAAATAAATCAATCAACCTGTTAGATACTAGTAATCATTTGACCTCATAAAATTAATAGATTAGGTATTAAATCATTGTGGGATCGATACTTTTTATACTACTTGAACGATACGTGCGCTTGCGTTATACGTGTGTGATTACGCCGGTCAGGTTTACCTGCCTATGTCAGGGTGACTCAGCAAGATAAGCTTTCGCCTCGAGGGCAAAAGTTTAGGTTTGTTGGATATCTTTCGGAAACGAGGGTATATATGTTCTATGATATCGAGTATCGAAATGTGTTCGTAGCTCGCTTCGTAAGATTCCTAGAAGTAGAATTCTTGTCAGAAGGTGGTAATCATAGACATGTTGAACTTGATGAAGTCCAACCTGATAACAACGAACCAACGGAGGAACCTGAAGTTCAAGTAGATGAAGGACCTTCAACACACACACTCCTTAGGTCACAAAGGGAATCAAGACCTCATGAACGCTTGTATTTGATACAAGAAAAGAGTCTTGATGTTCTCTTAGTAGAAGAGACTGATCCTTTTACCTATAGAGAATCGATGTTGGACATCGACTCCGTGAAATGGAAAAATGCCATGAAATCCGAGTTGGACTCAATTCATGAGAATCAAGTTTGGGACTTAGTTCCGCTTCCCGAAAGAATTGTTCCTATCGGTTGTAAATGGGTTTACAAGAGGAAGCGCGGGCCTGACGGTAAGGTTGAAACTTACAAGGCTCGACTGGTAGCAAAAGGTTACACGCAGCGACCTGGCGTCGACTACGATGAAACTTTTTCACCAGTTGCAATGCTTAAGTCTATTCGGATTTTGCTTTCTATAGATGCATATCATGACTACAAGATTTGGCAAATGGATGTCAAAATGACTTTTCTAAATGGATTTCTTGATGAAGAAATCTATATAGAACAGCCGAAAGGTTTTACGTCCAGCGAAAACTCGGGTATGGTATGTAAGCTTAAGAAGTCCATTTATGGACTTAAACAAGCTTCACGAAGTTGGAATCTTTGATTTGACGAGATTATTATATCGTCTGGTTTTCTCAAGAATTCGGAAGAATCTTGTGTGTATCAGAAGGCCAGTGGGAGTATGGTAGTATTTTTAGTCCTCTATGTTGACGACATCCTAATCATTATTAATGATATAGGAATGTTACAAAGCGTCAAATCATATCTCTGTAAGAATTTCTCCATGAAGGACCTGAGAGAAGCTTCATATGTTTTAGGGATAAAACTCTTTAGAGATAGACAAAGGAAGCTGATTGGGTTATCCCAATCAACGTACAAAGATAAGATATTGGAACGGTATAATTTTGGTAACTGTAAGACATCAAACATACCGTTCAGACATGGGATTCATCTTTCTAAGAAGATAAGTCCAAAAACAGAAGATGAGAAGGTTAGAATGTCTAACCAAACTTATGCTTCGTGTTTGGGTAGCATAATGTATTTCATGTTATGTAGTAGGCCTGATATTAGTTTCGCTGTTAGCGTAACTAGTAGATATCAGTCCAATCCAGGAAATGACCATTGGATGGCCATTAAACATATCCTGAAGTATCTTAAAGGTACTAAGGAAAAGTTGATAATTTATAGAGGAAGTGAACTGCAAGTTAACGGGTATATGGATTCCGACTTCCAATCGGATCCCGATGATAGATAGTCTACATCCGGATTCGTCTTTACCCTTAATGGAGGTGTAGTTTCCTGGAAGAGTTCCAAACAAGGGTCTACAGTAGATTCCACCACTGAGGCAGAATACATTGCAGCTTCTGAAGCTGTAAAGGAAGATGTTTGGATTAGGAACTTTATCACAGAATTGGGAGTTGTCCCAAGTATCGAGAATGTGATTCCATTATACTATGATAATACTGGAGCCATTGCGCAAGAAAAGGAACCGAGGGCGCATCAGATGTCGAAGCATGTGGAACATAAGTACCACATCATTCGAGAGATTGTGTCACGAGGGGATATTATCGTGTGCAAGGTACCGAGTGAAGATAATGTAGCAGACCCGCTGACGAAGGCCATACCTCCGAAGTTGTTTGATAAACAAGTGGAGTCGATCGATATTAGATACAATCGATATTGGCACTAGAGCAAGTGAGAGTTTTTGTTGGGGTTGGTGCTCAGAGTGCCAATTCCCGTTTGTATTTCCTTGAAAATACTTATATAAAACATATTATTTTGAATAAGACAATCATTTTCTGTAATATAATATATCTTTTAATATGGTAAAGACGTAATAGACCTTATGATGATTAGTCATGATACTGTTGCAAAAGCGTCGCAACTGACATTGAGATGTACCATGACGTTGTCATTCTTAGACTGTTCCTGCTCAAGGTTTACACTACTTGGTTAGTAAAGTAAACCTGTCGAGACCGGTACATGTCGTATACTGGAATATATGATTCCAATGGTTTCTCAATGAACCATAAGTCTTGGAGACTAGTATAGACGTGTAGGTGTTTATAGCGGATAAACACTGAACGACTCACCGAAGATTCTTAATGGATGGTACACCAACGTCAATAAGAATCTTCACGGGTTGAGTAGCATTTGTGATTCTTAGACTTGAGATGCCACTGTGGGCATATGAGACATCTTTCACACTTAGATGGCAGTCACGTCACTGATCTATTTAGATCAGACCTCCGCCATGTTCTTTGGGTGTGGATAGATCCTCAGGGTGTCATGTGTGTGTCAAGATAGGATCCGTCAGTTCTGTGCACATAGCATAGGTAGTCCATATATGATTAGAAATCAGATAAAAACCATGGGCCCGTGGTACATTTTAGAAGTCAGTTCTAAATGTTCTTTTTGATATTGCTAATAGAGATGTCGACGAGATAGTCCCTATAGAGATTTGACGTTTACATCTATATCTCTGGGATATATCCGGATACCTGTGACGGAGGAATTAAACATATGCCATGACCTCGACCTGTATGATTTAGCGAGATTATATGTGGTCGTCATAATTTAAGGGTGGGTAAATTATGGACACGAAATTGAATTTCGTGACGGATATGCCTAAATCTAGAGAGTCTCACTAATTAAATATACTCGTAGAGCACCAGGGCAATATTTATAAATAATACTGATTATTTATAAGTCGTTTAAAGGTTAAACGCAAAATACATGTGAAAGGACGCAATAGTCATTTCCTAATTTTTGTGTATTTGCATTTAATGATAGATTTTATCAAATACACATTAATTAATTGTCAAATTGAGATATTTGACTAATATCATAAATATATATGTATTTGATATTTAATGTAAATATAATACATATATTTAATATATTTGTATTTAAATAATTATTTAATTGTTAACTAATTAAATTAATTAAAAATATAAATATCTAAAGTTGTGATATTTTGTTTAATGGCCTGAGTAGCCTTTTTTGACTTATTTGAAAATCATTAAAGTTGTAATGATAAACAAAACAAGTTGATAAAGCCTTTAATGAAACAAATTGAAAATATCTAGATATTAAACTTATACCTATTTTCGGCCATGAGCAAAAAGTGTAGGTATATATTGTTTGTTACATTTTTAGGGTTTCATAAGTTCAAAAGACATAAAAATAAACACAAAAAGGTTGAGAGAAAAAGCTTGAAGGTAAAAGGAAGAAAGCTTAAAAATCTTGAATTTTTTAAGTCTTTCTTTAATGCTTTCATCATGAAATTAGTTTCTAACATGCTTTTCATCATTTTATGTTGCTTGGATGTTCTCTCTTCTCTTATGTTTTGTGTTTATTTGTTTGAGAAATTGGATGAAAGATTGATGCATGTAAGTGAGCTTAAACTTGTTTTAAAAGCTTACTTTTGATTCTTGAAAAATCAAAGTTTCCATTCTAGAGTTAGTAAGCTACTCCTTGGTGACCTATAAATGTTCTAGAGTTATTTCAAAGGGGTGAGGTTAGTTTGGTGAAGTATTGAATGGATTAAAGTGTTGGATTTTAAAGATTTGGTGAAATTGGACAATTTGGTAAAATTGAAAAATTAGGGTTCATAACCCACTCCAAATTTGGGATTTTCATATATGTGATGTATTATGGTATTAATATGATGCATATAAAATTTTAGGTTGATTGGATTTGATCTTGGCATGTTTTGAACTAAAGGGACCAAATTGTAATTAATTGAAAGTTTGGGGGTGCTCAAGGCATTAGCTTAAAAATTGGGGATTTGTGTGAAATCTGATTTTGATGCATTAGATGTGTTGAAAAATATTTTATAAATGATTTAGAATCATCCAAAATTATATTTGATAATTTGTGGACTAAAATGATCAATTTACAAAGTTATAGGGCAATTCGGTAATTACCAAGAAATATGATTTGTTGTGTAATTTTTCAGAATTTAGTAATTGGATAATAAAATAAATAAGTTTATTTGATTGATTCAAAAAAAATTTGAAATTAGAAAATTTTGATTTTCCCCTATTCCGCCGCTTTACTGGATTTTCGCCATAAAACCCCTACAGTAATTAGTCTCAAAACTAATATGACCCTAATGGTTGCAGACTGTATGCTCCATGAATTAGAAACTCTTTCTTAATATCTCAAAGATCACAGAGAACATGTTTCAAGATCCATCATATGGTCTATAGGGTATCAAAATGACTCGTAACAATTACGATTAAATCGATATCTTTAATCGTACATTTTAAAGTATTCATTATGTCATCATCACATGATACATAAGATTAATTAGACATTCTAATCAATATCTCTTTCGAAAAAGGAATCATCATTTACGAAAGATGAATACTATATATAAGACACACATTAACTGTCAAACAGTTATACTAATTGTCATACAGATAGCCTTGTTGTGTCTTTTATTAGATCATATCTAATGCACGACTATTAAGATTATCTCACAAGTCTATTAGTTTCATATCTTATATAAAACTTTATATCAAATATAACAGGGACTACTCCCACTGCTTTCACGGAGTAAATAAGACTTAGGTAAATATTTTACCTCACAAACATCTCATCATTACCATAATAATGATAATGTCGTTAGGATATATAACACTAGAAAGAAATTTGTACGCTCCCATTAACCCTTTAATCACGAATGTACTCTCTATACTTTGATAAAATCAGATAATCTGACTGATATCAAAATTAGAGAACACGGATTTTTGGAAGGCTCAACCGAGTCTACAATAGGCTCTATAAGCTAGTATACCAAACTGCAATCTCAGCAGAACACAAACTCTAGGGCCATTCCAGAATGTACTCTTCAAACAAAGAAATCACAACTGATCTATTATCCGAAGAAGCGATTCAAAAATGCAACTTTGTATTCTTTAGCTAAAATACACAATTTAATATTAACATTAACCAACAGATCTTAAATTGTTCAATCAGTGTGACTAGAGACAAGTTTCCTCAAAATCTACAATAGATTGCTGAGTACAACCTTTCTCACTGTCATACTGTAAAGGTCAAACCTTTAATCAGATCACTTAGCTTTTTGCTGCGCAAACCATTTGCACAATTTATGAACTATTCATAACGATAGCTTAATCAAGTTAAAAACTTTATCGTAGTAAGCTTTGAACAATCTTAGATCTAAGGTTCAATGGTAATTTTTGAAATCGATATCAAATATCGCTCCCACTATAAGTTATAGGATAATTTTCTTCGATAAGAAAACAATAGAACCATTAAGTTTCAAATAATCGTAAATGATTCTAACATCCTATTAGATTTATACGGAAGATGTTTAAGGGTGGTTTCATCTTATTAATTACGTAGTTCCATTTATAGTTTATCATTCTCACATTTGACTTCAATAAGTCAAGTCTTTTCTACAATGGTTAACATCTGATGTTACACACCAAGTAATAAAATAATTTTATTACTTAGGATTGTAGGAAAGATATTCTATCAAATAGAATATAATATTTTATAAAATAGAATAAATGATAAGCTTTTACTTGTACCTCCAAGGTGCAAGACCTTTCAATTATATAACCATTATACAAAAGAAAGATTCAAATCTTAAACTTTTCAAGATTCGAATTTTCTACTTATTCATATCATATATGCAACTGTAGAAATTAATGGAACATTAATTAAAAGGAAGAATTGGTGTTACTGGAGCATATCCCCAAGAGTATTGAAACTAATTCGGCAACACTCATATCAAACGAATCAAATCATATAAGATTCGATTACTCCCACTGACTAATTCCATCAAGATGAAATCATGGAAGAATTATATTGAGTAAAAATCATATTTACAGAATAATCTTAGAACTAATTGCCATAAATTCATACAATTGATCATATCAAAGATCTTTAAACAATTCAAAGACATGTTATGACTTTTAAGGACAAAGTTTTTTAAAATTTCAGATCGAATATCTTTGAACTAGTCAAAGATGTTCCATCTGCGTTTCATCAGAACAGATTGAAAGTTCTTGAATCTTTCAAGACGTTCAATATGTGTTCTTTCAGAAACACGTAACTAAGTTATGACAATTCATCAACTAAGTTACGAAATAAAGAAAACTACCTTAAACAATTATTATTTATTAAACTACATATATCCAATGTCTCAATTAAATAAATCTTATACTCCAATGACAATCATTGGTTAAATGGGATTTAATCACATTACCGAATACAATATTCATTAAATGGATAAGGATATGTGGTGTGATCTCATATCAGACCATCCTTCACCATACGGAATAAGCATCTAATGCTTAAGTGATGAAATCTCATAAAGCACTGTTCTAAATTATTTACTTTACCGAATATTTTCTTAATATTTATCTCTACGTTAATGACACTACTAGTTGTATTAAAATATATATAACAACTGTTTATAAAGAACAAGTAACTATTAAATAGTCGCAGGTTCTGATATCAAATATCAAAATAATCATTAAACAATATTTTAAATAACTAGACGGGAGATCCGATATCCAATACCTATAGTTGTCGTATTGTGAGAATCGATATTTTCTATACACAACTATACGCATCTCCTTTCTATAGCCTTTTAATTTGCTTTCAATTATTCACAACAATTGCAAATAATTGATTAGCAAACTGTGTCAGACACATTACCTTAAAAGGTAACTAAAGCTAAGAAACGTCATTATCAGATAATGGGGTTTTCTTAATGCCAGTCAAGAATCTCGAGACATGAACTTATTCGTGTCAATTCTTACTGCACAAGAAACTATTCTCTTTACAGAATAATATCCTAAAATGGATATCTATCTAGAATATCTATCATGACTTAGTAACTAAGTCACTAACTATCTGATTTTTCAAGAAAAACGGAACAACAGTTCCCGATGGTTTAGACTAATCTAACAATATCCTAGTCTAATAGTATCTAGAACCTATTCCAGAAAAGTGCAACCATAAGTCAAGTAAAAAACAACATATGAAAATATGTAAGCAGTGAATTAAAAGTTTAATTCTATCTACTATAGAATAAGGAAAATAAACAAGCAGTAATTTTTCATAATATTACACACTGCTTAAGTTATGGAATATTTTAAACTTAGCAGTGTCTCCCACAATTTTACGTAATATCGTAATCCCCTACAAAAAATGAGAATTTAATAATTAAATCAAATTCCATAATGGGAAGTGGACCCCATGAATATATTTAGACTCACAGCAGTGCCACTATCTCGCCTACATATATTCACAGGTAGACAACTCATTTTCAATCACACTCATTGTGAGTTCGGTTTTGGTTCTGATCATTTCTCATTGTGATAGCTTGGGCACAATCACAGGAGGCGTATCAATGTTAAACTCGTCATTGATAAACTCAAGCTACTTGCGTAACCCCGACAGCTTGGGCACGTTCAGGATTTCACTTTCGCTTGAATTTATCTAGTATATATTATACATCCGGCATAAATAAATTTCTATCGGCTACACCCTCACAGCAGTGGCACGGTCTCGGATGTAGTCACAAAAAATATGCATAAACCGTATTGACAAGGCGAACCAAGAAATAAGTATCTCTATACTGGTTACTTTAAAATCTTATTAATTATGGATTTTTCACAAAAGATGCTTTTACTTTATTTAATCTAATTAAATAAACACATGCATGCATCAAGTAAAGATTAAATTAAACAATGAATTTAAAAGGCATAATCATATCAGGGTGTCCAGAATCAGACTCGCTCTGATACCATTTTGTAGGGGTTTTATGGCAGAAATCCGGTAACGCAGCGGAAACGCGGAAAATCAAAATTTTCCTATTTCAAAATTTTTCTTGGATCAATTAAATAAACTTGTTTATTTAATTACCCAATTATCAAATTCTGAAAAATTACACAAGAGATCAAATTTCTTAGTAATTACCGAAATGCCCCACAACTTTGCAAATTGATCATTATAGTCCTAAAATTGTCAAATATAATTTTGGATGATTCTAAATCATTTCTAAAATGATTTCCAACAAGTCCAACTCATCAAAATTAGATTGCAACAAAATCCCCAATTTTAGTCTAATTGCCGAGAGCACCCAAATTTTTCGGTTATTTGCATTTTGGTCATCTTATGTTCAAAACATGCCAAGATCAAATCCAATCAACCAAAAAATTTTATATGCATCATATGCACTCCATAATACATCACATATATGAAAAGCCCCAAATTTGGAAAGGGTTAAGAACCCTAATTTTACAATTTCATCAAATTTACCAATTTCACCAAATCCATTAAATCCATTACTTTAATTCAAACTTTACAACACCAAACAAGTCTCACCATCATGAAACAACTCAAGAAAAATTCTAGGTCATCAATGAGTGGCTTAGCAACTCTAGAATGGCAACTTGATTATCAAATAATCAAAAGAGAGCTTATGAAACCATTTCAACCTCACTTTGAAACAATACATGCAAACATCTTTCATACAAGTTCATAACCAATTAAAACATAAACTATAAGTAAAGAGACAACATCAAAGCAGGACAAGATGAAGCTAAGCATGTTAGAAATATTTTCTATTTTGAAGAATTTAAAGAAAAACTTACAAAAACAAGATTTTTCCAAGCTTTCTTCTTTAGCCTCCAAGCCTTTTTCTCTCAACTCTATTATGTTTTTTTTTTAACTTATGAACCCTTAACCTAATGAAAATGAAAAAAAATAATAATATATACTCTCCCAATATGCCATTGGCCGAATTTGGAGACATATATAAAAATATCTAGATATTTTTGTTTCAATTTAATTTTGCTTTATCAACTTGCAAAAGTCATCATCAAACCATTTAATGATTTTCTTCAAGTCAAATAAAGCAACTCAAAAATATAACACTTATATTTATTTTAGTTTATGGCCGAAATTGGCTAAAAAAAGAAAAATAGATATTTTCAAATTTAATCAAAATTAAACAAATATCTTAGAAGACAAACTCAATTTGACTACCATTTCTTTTAAAGCAAAGTCAACAATATACACTTGTGAATCATTTCCCATCATTATCATCTGGTAAGATATTTATATTTTAATTATTTTAATCATTTAACAATTAAATAATTAAATAATTAATTAAAAATAAATATCTCAAATATATGTTTTATATTTACTTTAAATATCTCAAATACATATATCAATGATATATGTCAAATATCATAATTTGACAATTAATTAATGTGTATTTAATAATGTCAAATATTAAACACAAATACACACTAATCAGGAAATGACATTTCAGCTCCTAATACATGTATCTTTTGTTTAACAGTTAAACGATTAATAAATAATCTCCATTATTTATAATAGTCGCCCTAGTGCTCTACGAGTATATTTCATTAGGGAGACTCTCTAGATTCAGGTGTATCCGTCACGAAATCCAATTTCATGTCCATAATTTACCCACCCGTAAATTATGACGACCACCAATAAACTCGATGAATCATACAGGTCGAGGTCATCGCATACGTATAATCCCTCCGTCACAGGTATCCGGATTATCCCAGAGATATAGATAAAAACGTCAAATCTGGACTACCTATGCTCTATACACAGAACTGACAGATCATATCTTGATTCACACATGATATCCTGAGGATCGGTCCACACCTAACGAACAGACGGAGGTCTAATCTAAATAGATCGGTGACATGACTGACATCTAAGTGTGGAAGATGTCTCATACATCCACAGTGGTATCTCAAGTCGAAGGACCATTATGCTACTCAACCCGAGAAGATTCTTATTGACGTTGGTGTACCATCCATTAAGAATCTTCGGTGTGTCGTTCAATGTTTATCCAATATAAACACCTACACGTCTATACGAGTCTCCCAAGACTCATGACTGATGTCTTTGCGAGGCTTGGGAAAGGTTCAAGGATTTACTCCAGAAATGTCCTCATCATGAGATTGCAAAATGGCTACAAGTCCAAACCATCTACAATAGACTTTCTGGAATAATGAGAACCACAATTGATGCTGCTGCTGGAGGAGCTTTGAAGGCAAAAAGAGAAGATCAAGCCTGGGACCTAATTGAAGAAATGGCTAACAGTAATTCAGTGTGGCCAACAGAAATGAGCTTGATCCAACGAATAGCTGGAATTTATGAAGTTGGAGCCAACACAGCACTGAATTCCAAGATGGATATAATTTGCAAAAATATGGAAACTCTTAACATGAAGGTTAATGGTGGATCCACAAGTTCACCATTTGGAGGAGCACCAGAGTCAGAATCTTACAACCAATATAAAGAAACGATGAATTACGTCAACAATTTCAACAGACAGGGGAACAATCCATATTCTAACACCTATAACCCAGGGTGGAGGAATCATCCCAATTTCGCATGGAGCAATAATTCAGGGCAAATGAACAATCCACCACCTGGATTCCAACAGTAGAACAAATGCCAAAAGTATGACAAAGAAACAGGAATAACAGAAGTGCTGACCCATTAGAAAAAGATATAAGCAAAACATGACTCTCAAGCAGCTAGGTATGATGCTTTGTTTCAATCCCAAGTAGCATTAATTCAAAGTCAATCTGTTTCTATTAAAGCACTGAAGAATCAAATTGGACAACTGGCCAATGCTCAGAGTTACAGACCGCCAGGAAATCTTCCCAGCAACACAGAACCAAATCCAAGGAACATGGGGAAGGAGCAATGTCATGCCATTATGTTAAAAAGTGAAACTGAAATCAACAAAGATGTTGGAGTGAAAACAACTGGTGAGGAAGTTCCAAAAGAAAGCAGGGAAGCAGTTCCACAGATGGAGGAAAAAGAAGCAGAGGAAAAAGATCGAGAAAGAATCAATATAACTCCACCTTTTCCACAACGTCTCCAGAAGAATAAACTAGACAAACAGTTTTCTCGATTCCTGGAGATCTTCAAAAAGCTACATATCAACATTCCATTTGCAGAAGCGTTGGAACAAATGCCCAGCTATGTCAAATTCATGAAAGACATTCTTTCACGAAAACGGAGATTGGGAGATTACGAGATAGTAGCATTATCAGAAGAATGCAGCGCCATCATTCAGAGGAAGTTTCCCCCAAAGTTGAAAGATCCTGGCAGTTTCACTGTTCCTTGCACCATTGGAGAACATGACTTCGGTAAGGCTTTGTGTGATTTAGGTGCAAGTGTTAACTTGATGCATTTTTCTATCTACAGGAAACTACATATTGGAGAAACAATGCCAACCTCAGTCTCTCTACAACTTACTGATAAAACGCTCGTATTTCCGAGAGGTGTAGTTGAAGATATGCTGGTCAAAGTTGACAAATTCATTTTCCCAGCAGATTTTATTGTCCTTGATATGGAGGAAGATAAAGGCGTGTCGATCATACTCGGGAGACCATTCTTGGCTACAAGTCAAACCATTATTGATGTACAAAAAGGAGAACTAACCATGAGGGTACATGACCAAGAAGCAAAATTCAATGTTTTCAAAGCCATGGAATTCCCGGATGATGAAAAGAATGAGGAATGTTTCAGACTTGATGTAATACATAGTACCATCCAGAACGCCAATGCAATGCAAAGTTATACTGACAAACTGTCTGTAGAGCTTGAAGATAAAACGTTCTGCGTACTCAAGAAGCCTATTCTTGCACTACAAGCAACAGAAGAGAAACAGTTCCACCAGCTCAACAAATTGGAGGAATTTCACATACAAATTTTTGAGAATGGTAAACTGTACAATGAAAATGCCAAGTAGAGTCATGATGAGAGGTTAGTACGCATACCTCTAAAACCAGGGCAGAGGGTACTGTTAAACAAATCAAGGCTGAAACTCTTCCCATGGAAGCCAAAATCTCGGTGGTCAGGTCCATTCTTAATCACCAAGGTTTTACCAGATAGAACCGTTGAGTTATATGATCCCGACTCCAACAAAACATTCAAGGTTAAAAACAAGCGTGTCAAGCACTACTGGGGAGAATCATTTGAGCGACAAAAAGAAAGTGTCACACTTTCAGATCCAGCCTAACGTTCGGGCATTCATATCTAGCTGACGACTTTAAACTTAGCGCTAGCAGAGAGGCAACCCATGCAATTTGTGTATATATTGTGATTTGGTGTGTTTTATTTTTGTGTGTTTAATTTTTGCAGGTAAATTCATTTCACGATGGAAGACGTTCTCGCAAATCTTCACAAGCAATTTACTTCTCTCCCTCAAAACTCTCTGATGAAAGTCTACAAAGCTCGCTTGGAACGAATGAGACTACTGATGATCAAATGTATTCCTAATGACATTCTTTGGATTATTGAAGCACAGGTCCGATTGGCAGGTGAGTCTTCTAACTCTTTTATTTCACATATGCCTGGTCTAGGAAGAAACACCTTTGCTAAAAAGAGAATAGCTAAAAAAATGGGTGTTTGTTACAAATGTGCTCGCATGACATGTAATACTCGTTGTCGTTCTTTAGGAATGGTGTCTAATAACCGCGAAGATAAGATTAAATTCATTAGGGATGGCTTGAGTAAGGAGTCTTTGGATGACATATCTAAGCCTCTTGAGACGCATCCTAGTGGATATGTATATTATGAAATTCGTATGTTATATGTACAATTTCGAAAAGAAAGACAACAGTTAAGTCTCGGGAATCTGACTTTAAAAGACCATGTTTGCCAATTTATAAGAAAATTGGATGTGAAGCTTGTCCCTAACGCATAGACGTCAATCAAGCCGTTACTTTTTGTAAATATTATATCTCTTTGTCTTTTCCTAATAATTGTGATTTGTTTTGTTATTTTCTTTTATTTTCTCCGACAGAATCCAAATTTTTGACCTTTTATGATTTCTTTTATTGTTTTGCTAATAATTGTCCTTTGGAAGATACTAGTGCTATTATTACTAACCCTTTTCAGGTGTTATAAATTCAACTCATCATTGCACTTTTGAAGGCATCCAGATAAAAAAGAAAGCCATTTCAAGAAGACGATTTGTAAATATCTGTGTCTTTTGTGGTATTAGTGTTGGTACTAAGCCACAATACGTAGCGGCAGCACATGAATTAGGTCGAGTCTTAGCTGAAAGAAATATGCACCTAGTATATTGCGGTGGCAATCTTGGACTAATGGGGATCGTTTCAAAGGTCGTACAGTAGGGAGGCAGTCAAGTTCTGGGAATCATCCCAAAACCCTTGGCGGAGGCAAATCTTATAGGACCATCAAATAGAGAGGTTCTAATTATGCCAGGTATGTCTGAACGACTGGTAGAAATGATAAACCGTGCTGATGCTTTTATTGCTTTGCCAAGTGGCTTGGGTACAATGAAGGATATTTTTACAGTGCTATCTTGGGAGAACTTGAACATATAATAGAAACCGATTGGACTATTTAACGCTGATGGATTTTATGATTTTCTTTGTGTATTTATTGATGATGCCCAGAGAAATGGGTTCGTGTCAAAATCTTTAAAAGAACTAATTTTCACTGCCAGAACTGCCCCAGATTTAATTGACCAAATCTTAGCCTTTGAACCACAAATTGACCCTATCATTTCCAAGATAAACTGGTCCGATAATGATCGTGTTAAAAAACGTCGGATAAATCTGGATCTTAACCTTTAATTTTAATGTAGAATTTCAGCTAACCAGGTATTATCTTCTAAACTCATCTTCTACTTTTTAAGATTGGGGACAATGTCTCATTTAGGTTTGTGGGTGTGAATAGTTGTAGTATTTTGTTGTTTTTATTTTTAGTCCAAAATTTTCGAAAAATTAAAAAAAAATTGAAAATTTTTACAAAAATCAAAAACATATTTTGTGTTTTTATGTTTTTAATTTGATTAATCGGGTGAAATTGGTGTGAGATAGCTGTGTAAGGAGTTTCCACTCCTGAAACGTATCTCAACCTATTTCGGAACAAGTTAATTTTTTTTTTATTTCCTTTTGAATTATTTAATTTGTGAATTCTCCATAATACTGACTAAAATGAATCTTCATATGCTCAGTTGACAGATATTATTAACATATATGGTAACATACAGGCATGAGTTGTAATTGAAAAGCTTGTAATATTCAGTGCTCTAGTTTAATTGGAGGAAGCATCTAAAAAAAGCGATGGGATAAAAAAAACGTCTGAGATACGAGTTATTAAGTATGTAAGGTTGTTTTAACACATAGTGCCCTAAAACCAACTGGTTTGGGAGTCACTGACCCAAAACTCGCTACATGGATCGAAGTTGTTGCAAATATATATATATATATATATATATATATATATATCTGAAGTCTGAGTAATTAAGTCCGTATGGGTTTCTTAACACCTAGTGCCCTAAAACCAACTGGTTTGGGAGTCACTGGCCCAAAGCTCACTACATAGATGGAAGATATTGTATATAAATTAAAAAAAAATCAAAAATCAAGAAAAAATCAGAAAAATCAGAAAAATTATTCCATTGCTTAAAAAATGTGTGAATTCTAATATAACTTTAGGACAAAAATATTACTCTCTTCTCAACTACACTTATGACTATTGTGGGCAAAATGAGTTGATTAATATTTTGTTAGTTGTGTATATGGAGAACGATAAAAATAAACGGAGAATTTACTTATTTGGTAATTTAGAAAGAAAGAAAACAACTATTAACTTAGATTAGAAGTTTCACTTGTTTAGTCACTAACTTCTTTATTCTCTTTTCTCTTGTCTTTTTGCTTTTGTGTGCATTAGTTTTACTATCTTTGTACTTTTATCAAATATTTGTGGGTATCATTGCTGTAAGCCCTCATGAGACTACAACTCGTCCACTAGGGACACCTAGGGGTTTAAAGGCTTGTTGCATATGCTAAATACAACCGTGATCCCTACGAAAGTGACTTAGCTCAATTTAATTTTATTTTAAAGATGTTTATGTTATTTTGATGTTTTGCTCGAGGACTAGCAAAATGTTAGGTTTGGGGGTGTGATGAGTGGTAAATGTATCATTATTTTCCACTCATTTGACCTAATATTTCATATAGATTCTTGATTTTTGTAAATGTTTTGATGTATTTTGTGTTATTTTGTAGATAAATAAAGTTTCAGGACTATCTGGAGGTGATTTGGGGCCAAAACAGTGAAAAACGGACAAATGTGCAAAACTGTAATTTTAGCGTCGCAACCGCTAACGTGCACCGGAACACGTGTCACAATCTGAGAAGTTTGATCTTGCTAACGTGCGCCGATCTTGCTAACGTGCGCCGATCCTGCTAATGTTCGCCGGACATGTGTCACCATCACATGCTGCCGACAATCCACATCGCCACGTCATCACAATTATTGAGTTAATCATCCAAAATACCACGTCAGCAGATAAGAGAATCAAAGCAACCAATCAACACATGTCATGTGGCGCGTCGCGACGCGCCCTACCTAGTGATGTCTATAAATTGAGCTGAATTTTCTGATTCAAATCATATTCTCTTTTCAATTCTTTCTTAAGGATTTTAAGAAGTTTGTATCTTGTTTGTTTATTTTCAGTTCTGTAATTAATTTATTTTACTTTTACGCAACGTACTTTCTTTTATTTACTTTTCATTCTTTACTTTCTGTAATTTACTTTTACACACAGTACTCTTCTTTCTTTACTTTTTAGCAATTTACTTTTCAGTAATGAAGAGGTAACTCCCCCTTGCTGGGGTAAAAGGTAAAACTTTTATTACTAATATTTAGATTAATCTCCCTTAAATATAATATATAAACTAGTTAAAACCTGACTTAATGAGGATACAGCCTTATGGTCGGTTGGTAATTATTAAAATTGATTTTAACATTACTAAACTGGATACCGCCTGATTGGTCGGTTGGTAATTAATTATTAATTTGACTTAATCTGGATACCGCCTATATGGCTAGTTGGTAATTATCATGCAAAGTTAATATATTATATTAAGGGAGATATCTAAAATAGAAGTAATAAAAGTTGATCATTTTACCTCAGCAATTTCTTTTATTGTACTTTTACTTTATTTACTTTTCAGCATTTACTTTACAGCTTTTACTTTTCAACATTTAATTTTCAGTATTTACTTTTCAGCATTTACTTTCCATAATTTACTTTTAAGTATTTAATTTCCAGCAATTTACTTTATGTCTTTTATTTTATTTAAGGTTTTACCAGTCCTAAATATGTGTCGTAACTAAGTCAGTTATTTGGGGTTGTGATGAAGTCCAATATCACCGATTTATAAGGGGTTAAATTACGGTTTGGGTAATATAAAGGTTTATTTATTGAGTCTTAATCTTAATACTTCTTGATTAACTGGCCATTAATAAGATTGATTTGGTAAACTTAAAATGAACTTCGAAAATGGATTTTAGGTTTAAACTTTAGACTCAATAGCCCACGATCTTCCTTGAGGATAGATAACCCTTTAATAGATTTCCTTACATGATAGGAATATACCTGTCGGGCGGGGGTAGCCATAATTGGAATTTAATTTTAATGAATTCAGATAACTTAATTGACATAGGAATATGATTAAATAGGTTACACTGGATATTTGTATCTGATCATCGGAAGAGGCTTTTACATAATTTCGTGTTCCATGTTAATAAACCGATATATTACACAACCATGAGATAACCACTTCATCTTTAAAAATGATATTGGAAAGATTCACAACCCTGAATAGTTTTATAAAATTGAATTTTCCTAAATCTACATTCAAGCAATTTCATTTACTTGTTTTAAGTTTAAAGTCACCATCCAATCAAACAACCAATCCATTAGATACTCGTAAAAATTTGACTTCATAAATTAATAACAAAAGGTTTTAAGTCCTCGTGGGATCGATATTATTTATACTACTTGAACGATACGTGCGCTTGCATTATACGCGTGTGATTACGCACCGGTCAAAAGTTTATCTAAGTTTACCACATCAATCCTATTGGTGATTAAACAACAAGAAGAATTAAGACTAAGATTCATTAAACAAGCCAAAATATCACCAAAGATATAAGAAAACTCAATGTATAAACTAATAAATTATGGGCTTCCTCACAACCCAAGATTATAGATTTAGTAATTACACATGCTCATAATGTTGGGTTTCTAAGTTTAATCCCAAGATCAAATCAAGCATAAAATGTGAATGAACAACAAAGAAGAGTGGCAGAAACACACTTACATTGATCGATTTATGGATGCGTCAAACAATAAAAATTGCTCCAAGATTCGGCCAAGGTACTTCTTCAAGAAATGTTGTCCAAGCTCCAAGCTTTTGTGGATTCCAAGCGCTTGAATTAGTTTCCCTAACACCTTGTATGATTCCTTGATGAGTGCTAGCTCTATGAAAAATTTTGCAACAAAATTCTTATATTTCTTCCTTCAAAATTTCGGTGATGAAGAAGAAAAATGAGGAGAGTTTTCTATGCAAGGTTTCGGTCAAAGAGAGAGAAGAGTGAAGCTTGTGAAAAAATGATTTCCAAAATCTATTAATTTGATATACCAAAAGTGTATTTGGTATATGTCACTCAAAGCTTTCAAATTGGAGTGTAAATCAAGTTTCCACCAACTCCACCTAAACACATCAACCAAAAGCAACTAAAGGTGACATATGAAGTGACAAGTGATGTGACATGTGGGCCCCACTCGATTCCGAATACGAGTGGCCTGCAAACACTCCCGGGCTCGGGTTCTCTAATTCCAAATTAACGAACTTCCGTCGCGACGCTATTAAATCAAATTTAATTAAATAATTATGCCTAGCAAAATTACTATTCACGTCGCTAACGAATTAATTCTAAATTAACTCGTTAGCCCGAATTAAAATCTAATTTTAATTTCGCGTCGAAATGTAATTTCGTTTAATATATCAAATATATTATTTTATCGATTAATTCCAAATTAATCTTTCTCTCTATTCAAATAGTACTTTATCCCAGATAAAGTCTCTCCGTAATTAATCCCAGATTAATTATGCTCGAATCATACGTCATCGGTGAATCTTCGGGAAGCGACCCAAGAGATCCCTGGATATGTTGGCAGTAAATCCGATCGTCGGACTATCCAAACACGTACGTACCAAGTACTAAGTTTTTACCGATTTACGAGACAATGTTGGCTTCTAGCAAAGCGCCATGCCTACCCAATTCTCCAGAAATATTCTTAATGGAATATACGATCTATATTAGCATTAGTATACGTAGTATTGCGTATTGCGATCCAGTATCGGATGATCACATGCAAGGCCTGGGGCTGGAATAGTATCCGCCCCGTACGAAGCATATATCGGATCACTAGCAACTAGTCTCTTTATTATCGGATAATCATGACCTAGTCATATTATCCCGATGGTTGCAACCCTTAGAGAACCAGTTATGTATCCCTGTATGACCATCATCTCCATATGACTGAAGTGATACTTCCGTCTTGACATCACACCCAAAACACTACGATTCTCAATAAACCCAAAATAGGCGTACACAGAACCTATTAAAGTCCTGGACGGCCAAAACCAAAGCGTATTGATTGTCGCAAGTACTAGCGATGCAAGTCTCAGGTTAAGACTAAATACACATACCCTGATGCGGATTTCCATAGACACATAGTCATACTACCAATAAGATTCCACGGGGTCTATTTAGAGTGAAGCTGTTTTCCGTACCATCGGTAAAACACAATCTCCTATCACACTTGCATAAGTATCCAATACTTAAATACATGAGAATTATGATGTTACGCTTCCATAACACGCACAAGTGCAATACTAGTCTATTCCGCATTATCGATGTCCAGTCTCGATAATACTACGACTAGGGATATTTAATGATTAAACCTTTATGGATTGATACTGTCTCATATCTTATCAATCTGGAACTAATCATAAGGACTTTCATCATTCACACATTTAAGTAATCTAATTATGAAATGATAAAAGGCAATTTCCATTGATACATAATTAATTTGTACAAAAACACAATGTCTTTTACAAATAGTGACGCTATGGGTCATAATTGTCCAACAATCTCCCACTTGGCCTATAGCCAGTCACTCAAGCATTTAACACATGAACTATGTACATGTCGCTCAAACTTCTGCTGAGGAATGGCTTTCGTCAGCGGATCTGCAATGTTGTCCTTTGATGAGACCTTCTTGATCTTCACATCGCCACGATGTATGATCTCACGAATCAGATGGAAACATCGAAGAACATGCTTGGATCGTTGATGAGACAGCGGTTCCTTAGCCTGCTCTATAGCCCCGTTATTGTCACAATACAATGGAACGGGCTCAACTGCTAACGGAACTACTCCTAATCCAATTAGGAATTTTCGGATCCAAATTACCTCTTTTGCTGCTTTAGCTGCAGCGATATACTCTGCTTCTGTTGTTGAATCGGCAACAGCTCTTGCTTGGAAGATTTCCAGCTCACTTCTCCATTATTCAAACAAAATATGTACTCGGATTGCGACTTACAGTCGTCTTTTTCGGTTTGGAAACTTGCATCGGTATACCCAGTTACCTCAGTTCTCCATCTCTATAGATTAAGAAAACATCCTTAGTTCGTCTAAGATACTTAAGTATATTCTTAACCGCCATCTAGTGACCTTCACCTGGATCGGCCTGATAGCGACTACACATGCTCATGCGTAGGAGACATCAGGTCGCGTACATATCATGGCATACATGATCGATCCGACTGCCAAGGCGAACGGTATCCGACTCATGCTGTCTCTCTCATCTTGAGTTTTAGGACACATGTCCTTAGATAGAGTGACGCCATGTGACACTGGCAACAGTCCCCTCTTGGACTGATCCATGTTGAATCTCTTCAACACTTTGTCAATGTACGTACTCTGGGAGAGTCCAAGCAGCTTTCTAGATCTATCATGGTAGATCTTTATTCCTAGAATAAAGGCTGCTTCTCCCAGATCTTTCATGGAGAATTTTAATGAAAGCCAAGCTTTCACCGACGTTAACATGGGAATGTCATTACCAATAAGCAATACATCATCAACGTAAAGGACAATGAATGTCAGTGCTCTCCCACTAACCTTCTTATATACACAAGGATTATCTTCGCTTTGAATGAAATCATATTCTTTTATGATCTCATCAAAGCGTTGGTTTCAAGAACGCGATGCTTGCTTCATTCCATAAATGGATCGATTTAACTTACAAACCTTGTTTGCAAGTCGCGGCACGACAAAACCGTCAGGCTGTTGCATATAAACATCCTCCAAAAGGTTTCCGTTAAGGAAAGTGGTTTTGACGTCCATCTGCCATATCTCGTAATCGAAATATGCAGCTATCGCAAGCATTATTCGAATGGATTTAATCATGGCAACATGTGAGAAAGTTTCGTCGTAATCGACACCATGTCGTTGACGATACCCCTTCACTACAAGCCTAGCTTTGTACGTTTTACGTTGCCATCCATGTCGGTCATCTTCTTGAAGACCCATTTTCATCCAATAGGCTTTACGCCTTCTGGTGCATCAACCAGTGTCCAAACTTGGTTGGTGTACATGGAATCCATTTCGGACTTCATGGCCTCTTGCCATAAAGCGGAATCGATATCTTTTATCGCTTCATCATACGTAGCCGGTTCATTATCCTCAATAAGATTAATATCTACATGAGGTGAGATCAGAAACCCATACCTCTCAGGTTGTTTCCTGACTCTCTCCGACCTATGCGGTCCTTGTGTAATCGAAGATTGTGGTACAGCTTCATCCATGATGAACTGTTCATGTTCCGTTGAGCATTCAATGCCAGGAACAGTATCACTCTGATTTTCATCGAGTTCTACTTTCCTCCCACTAACCACTGCATTTAGGAATTCCTTCTCAAGGAAAACCGCATGTAGAGCAACAAATACTTTTTTCTCTTATGGGTGATAGAAGTAATATCCTTTGGTTTCCCTAGGATATCCTACGAATAGGTATTTATCTGATTTGGGTTCAAGTTTGGTACCTTCCAAACATTTGACGTATGCCCAGCATCCCCAAATCTTCAGGAATTAGAAACCCGGTTTCTTTCCTGTCCATATCTCATACGGAGTCTGTTGAACAGACTTTGACGGAACCTTATTCAAAATAAGTATTGCACTGTTTAATGCATATCCCCAGAAGGAAATAGGTAGCTCAGTGCGACTCATCATAGACCTTACCATGTCTAACAAGGTTCGATTTCTCTGTTCGGACACACCGTTTAATTGCGGTGATCTATGAGGATTCCACTATGAAAGAATACCATATTATTTCAAGTAGTCAAGAAACTCATTGCTCAAGTATTCGCCACCACGGTCCGACCGTAATGTCTTAATACTTTTACCGGTCTGTTTTTCAACTTCGTGTCGAAACTCTTTGAATTTCTCAAAAGTTTCCGACTTGTGTCTCATAAGATACACATAACCATAACGCGATGCATCATCCATAAAGGTTACGAAGTATTCGTATCCACCTCTAGCCTGGCTAGACATGGGCCCACAAACGTCACTATGACCAAGAGTTAACAGTTCGGTGGCGCGTACACCTTTACCGCTAAAAGGTGACTTAGGCATTTTTCCTAGTAAGCAAGATTCGCAGACGTCATATAAATTTGGATCAAATCCATCCAAGTACCCACTCTTCAAAAGTGTGGATATGCGAGTCTTGTTTATGTGTCCCAGACGACAATGCCACATATAAGTTTCATCTTTTTGACTTACTTTAAACCTTTTGTTTGTTACAGAATATTGTTGAGATTGATTTATATTCAAAATATAATGACCATTATTTACAACAGCAGTGAAAATTTCTATATCATTTTTATACATAAAACACCCAGTGTTTCGAAATACAAAAGTATACCCACATTGGGTTAACATAGATACAGAAATAATATTCCTAGTCAAACTAGGTACATAATAACAGTCCAAAAGTTCAAGTACATGCCCCGAGGGCAGTTCCAAAACAAAAGTGCCCACAGCCAAAATGACAACTGATGTCTCATTTCCAACACGCAGATCAATCTCCTCTGACGCCAGTTTCATGCTAATCCACAGATCATGCACATCAGTACAAATGTGAGTACCACAACCAGAATCAAAAATCTAATTTTTAAAACTAGAAGTAGTCATGTTTATTTCTATAACAAACATACCTGAGGCCGGTGCCTTGCCCGCCTTTATCTCCTTCTGGAGCGCCTTGTACTCACGGCAGTCACGTTTCCAATGACCCTGCTTCCCACACTGGAGGCAAATATCCTGAGATTTGTCCTTAGGCTTCCCAGAAGCCTTTGACGCTTTGCCTTTGCCCTTCTTTTTCTTCTTCTTCTTGATACCTTCACTCGCCCTGGGCCCAACCCTCGGAGTCCGAGATGTAGAAGCGAAGTGCGCCTCACGCTTCTTGCCCTTAAGAAGTTCCTTATCTGCCTCACGCCGCGTGGACATCAGCTCTCCAAGAGTCTGCTCTTGGTTCATCATATTGTAGTTCAAGATGAACCCACTCCAAGTGTCTGGGAGAGACTGCAAGATCAAATCTATAGAGGTCTCTATCTCAAAGACAATCCTCATTTGTCCAAGCTGCTCAATATTGGCAATCATCTGTGTCATGTGATATTCAACAGACGTACCCTCCGACATCCGAGCATAGAAGAGCTTATTCTGTAACTCATATCTCTGTGATCTAAGATTAGATCGGTGTAGATCATTCAATTTCACCAACATTGTATAGGGATCCAATCCCTTGTTTTGTCGATGGAATTTCTGAGTCATAACAGCAAGCATAATAGACTGAGCAGTCGCGTTGTCGTCTCTATGTGTCTTCCAAAGATCTAGCTCGAGCAACTGATCAGATCTGGACTTAGGCCCAAGAGGTCTCTCTATAGAATATAACAGCCTCTCGGATCCAATGAGTATCCTTAGATTTATGTCCCAATCGGAGAAGTCAGTGTCGTTGAAGACATTTTATCCCATGATTATGTCACATAGACTATTCTTTCCGGTCATTTTAACTACGATAATCTAATTATCCAATTAACAATGTAGGGTACAGTCCAACTGTTACAAGAAAAATAACATTATATTAGTCCAACTAATAAAATAATTTTGACGAAATATTTGAAAGCGCGTAAAGCTAAGTATTAGAACGAAATTGCAAATTCAATATTAGCCTCCCACTATTTTTCGGCGAGCCTCTAACCCTCTGTCGAATACTCGGGAAACCCAGTTTCCTAGTGGGCTAGGATCCCGTTAAATAACGCACAACCTTGACTTTGGCCAACAAGCTGTATGATATTTAACTAGGTAGATCTCGAAGATCAATTGGATCTCATCCAATTCCTAGATCCGGTAGGTGGACATCCAAGTCCGAAACATATATACAATATATATGCCAATATATCCAATATATTTTCCTAACCTTTTCCTCTGAATCAACTAAGCCTTGACTTTGGCACAACAAGCTTAATGATTCCAGTTAAGCGGGACCCATTGACGTGGGAAAGCTTCGTAATCAATGTCGATGGACAAGAAGTGATCTTGACTTTGGCCAACAAATCACAACTTGGACAAGACACCGATATGGAACAAAGCTTTCATGATTCAAACACATCCGCGATTGACAAAGGTCTTGACTTTGGCCAACAAACCAATGCCAATCTTGGATCTTGAGTAAGAATCACTCAATGGAAGGAAATATCGCTTAATATGAATTGAGGGATTTTCGCGTAAATTGGCAACCAATTTATTATCTTTGTTAGGTCTCATCATCATACACCCTTAAACATGCATTCTAAACACATAATAAGGCGCGAAAGTAAATTAATAACGATATGCGGATGGATATTTAACAACTTGTTCCTAGAACAAATCACTTCATTTCCTCTCACCGGCTAGCACTATTCTATTTCTACCCAATTACATAATACAATAATAGAAACCTCATTACATTGAGGGGAATTAGGTGAGAAGAGAATACAAAGAAATAATGAGAGATAAGGCTGGACATGTAGGTCCAATTTATAAATTCCAAATTTACAACAATTTCTAAAATTGTCATTTCCCTTCTAATATCCATCTGATATACGCTATTCATTCAACACATCCATGTATTCATTCATAGTATGCAATTCAATCAATCTAATCCAATTAATTAATCTTGAATTATGTGATCATCCAATGTTCAAACAACGATTTGATTTTGCGCGAGTCCAACTCGTTTCAGAATAAGTACTCAAAGTACGAATTTTTTGAATTATATCAAACTACTTGTTAAATCTAATTTAATTCGTATTCAATACTAATTCATTTATTTAATTCCAGATTAAATAACTACACTTTTAATGCGCTTTAACGACTTAGATTCCAAATCTAATCTAATCGGGTCTCAAAGCCCAACTAACATCCAATGTTCGTTTAATTAAAGTCTGATGGGCTTTCAATTGATTTCATAAGGCATGGGCTTTGGTCAATATGGGTCAAACCCAATTACCAAGCCCAATTAAGGAATCACCCTCATTTGCCAAGAAACTAATTTCGGCTCATAAGGCCCAATTAAATTTTTAAAGCCCATTTGTTATATTTGGACTTAATGGAATGATTTAGGCTCAATTTGGATCCAACCCAATTGGCCTAAACCAACTTGGCCCAACCAAGCCCATTATGCCCAAATACAACACTTTCAAGCCCAATTTAAAATCAAGCCCAATTAACCAAATTTTAAAATTCCAAATTTTATAATTCAATTAATTAAGTGCAATAGATCAATTAATTACCCAAATTAATATTTCCAAAATACAATTTAACTAATTAATTATGTATCCTTTTATTCAATTAATGTCCAACATTCTTGAATCATAAAATCAACTCATTACATGCCATAAGGCTCTCGACATTCAAGGGTTATTTTGTCCGATTTTGTTTTTCAATCCGATTGAATTTTAAATCGACATTTCCCAATCGTTTCAAGTCATCCAATGATCAACGAAACAAAAAATACCAAGACCCTAGGGTAATCACTACATTAGGCCAAGCCAATGTGTGGGCTAAAATTTGATCCAATCAATATTTCAAGAAATTGATCATATACAACTTCATAAAATCATCATTCAAGCATACTCAATCAATCAATTTTGTCAAATCATGCTCAAATTGATTTTACCCAAATTTTACCCTAAATCATTTCATGCTCATATAGGCTTATAGATACCATTGTTGGGTTTCTAGGTTTAATCCCAAGATCAAATCAAGCATAAAATGTGAATGAACAACAAAGAAGAGTGGCGGAAACACACTTACATTGATCGGTTTATGGATGTGTCAAACAACAAAAATTGCTCCAAGATTCGGCCAAGGTACTTCTTCAAGAAATGTTGTCCAAGCTCCAAGCTTTTGTGGATTCCAAGCTCTTGAATTAGTTTCCCTAACACCTTGTATGATTCCTTGATGAGTTCTAGCTCTATGAAAAATTTTGCAACAAAATTCTTCTATTTCTTCATTCAAAATTTCGGTGATGAAGAAGAAAAATGAGGAGAGTTTTCTTTGCAAGGTTTCGGTCAAAGAGAGAGAATAGTGAAGGTTGTGAAAAATGATTTCCAAAATCTATTAATTTGATATACCAAAAGTGTATTTGGTATATGTCACTCAAAGCTTTCAAATTGGAGTGTAAACCAAGGTTCCACCAACTCCACCTAAACACATCAACCAAAAGCAACTAAAGGTGACATATGAAGTGACATGTGATGTGACATGTGGGCCCCACTCGATTGTGAATGCGAGTGGGCCCGCAAACACTCCCGAGCTCGGGTTCGCTAATTCCAAATTAACGAACTTCTGTTGCGACGTAATTAAATCGAATTTAATTAAATAATTATGCCTAGCAAAATTACTATTCACGTCGCTAACGAATTAATTCTAAATTAACTAGTTAGCCCGAATTAAAATCTAATTTTAATTCCGCGTCGAAATATAATTTCGTTTAATATATCAAATATATTATTTTATCGATTAATTCTAAATTAATCTTTCTCTCCCTTCAAATAGTACTTTATCCCAGATAAAGACTCTCCGTAATTAATCCCAGATTAATTATGCTCGAATCATACGTCATCGATGAATCTTTGGGAAGCGACCCAAGAGATCCCTGGATATGTTGGCAGTAAATCCGGTCGTCGGACTATCCGAACACGTACGTACCAAGTACTACATTTTTACCGATTTACGAGACAAGGTTGGCTTCTAGCAAAGCGCCATGCCTACCCAATTCTCCAGAAATATTCTTAATGGAATATACGATCTATATCAGGAGTAATATACGTAGTATTGCGTATTGTGATCCAGTATCGGATGATCACATGCAAGGCCTGGGGCTGGAATAGTGTCTGCCCCGTACGAAGCATATATCAGATCACTAGCAACTAGTCTCTTTATTATCGGATAATCATGACCTAGTCATATTATCCCGATGGTTGCAACCCTTAGAGAACCTGTTATGTATCCCTGTGTGACCATCATCTCCATATGACTGAAGTGATAATTCTGTCTTGACATCACACCCAATACACTACGATTATCAATAAACCCAAAAGAGGAGTACACATAACCTATTAAAGTCCTGGACGACCAAAACCAAAGCGTATTGATTGTCGCAAGTACTAGCGATGCAAGTCTCAGGTTAAGACCAAATACACCTACCCTGATGCGGATTCCCATAGACACATAGTCATACTACCAATGGGATTCCGCGGGGTCTATTTAGAGCGAAGCTGTTTTCCGTACCATCGGTAAAACACAACCTCCTATCACACTTGCATAAGTATCCAATACTTAAATACATGAGAATTATGCTGTTACGCTTCCATAACACACACAAGTGCAATACTAGTCTATTCCGCATTATCGATGTCCAGTCTCGATAATACTACGACTAGAGATATTTAATGATTAAACCTTTAATGGATTGATATTGTCTCATATCTTATCAATCCAGAACTAATCATAAGGACTTTCATCATTCACAAATTTAAGTAATCTAATTACGAAATGATAAAAGGCAATTTCCATTGCTACATAATTAATTTGTACAAAAACACAATGTCTTTTACAAATAGTGACGCTATGGGTCATAATTATCCAACACATAAACTCTAAATAAATATTCAACCATAAAAAAAATATTAAAGAGTTAAAATGAAGAAGAAACTCTGTCGAGATCGTAAATCCTACGCTCATTGCCATTGAGTTTCTTAGTTATGATTATTTGATGTGCTTTGTTTTCTCTCCAAAATCACCTTGAAGGCTCAAAATTTAGGGTATGAAGGTCTCCTTTCGTTTTTGAATGAGTTTTAGCTTATATAGGAAGTCATTGAGGTTGTTTCTTCTCAAGGATGATTTTGAAAACGCACCCAACATCGCGACTATATACATTTTTTTCATTTGAGTGTAGCAGCGCCGTAACACCAGCTTAATTTTTGGCAGAGCTTTTTGTATGCAATTTCAACTAGCGCGTATCGCGACATGCAAATCAGCATCGGGATGCGTGTTTTGACTCCGAATTTGGCCTGATATGCTCTTTTTTTACCGTTTTCATCCGTCATTGATTCAATTGAGTCTCGATATTATTTTTACCTTTAAAGCAAACCCAAAAAACATCAAAGTGCTCATAAAACTCAAGATAACTTACAAAACATCAAGTTAGTGGGGCGGAAAATATATGCATATTGCCTGCTCATCAGAGGGGAGGAAAATGATATTTTCTATGGTAGTATATAAACAAATTACATCCCATTTGGAAGTCATATAGGCATAATCATGAGAAAGAAATAGAAGGTTGGAAATAGAGATATGGAGTGAGAAAAAATGAGTTTTTTTTTAAAAATCTTGATTCATTTGATTCAGTGCCAATCTTGACAGGGTCTTTTAAGAAAAGCGTAGAGCTAAACGAAAGGCACATTTTGATGGTGGTATATAACATCCCCCTTCAGGAGATGCTACTGGTAGGGAATCGGTTGACATATGCCCTAAGCCTCTGACTATCTGATTGTGATCATCATTACTAAACTCTTCTCAAATTACTGACTCATGCATGTGGACCATTTCCATGAATCAACAATATGAAATGCAACTCAATACTGATAACATGTACCCAAAAATACTTTTTTTACAACTTTATTCATAATCATTTTTAACTTTATACAATGACCGATGAAATACCAGTGACTGTTCCATAACTTCAATTTGACTCTGACCTGGTAGACTCAACACCCTGGCCACTGTCATCAGTATCCCTCCTCTCGAACTCGTCCTCCAATTATACATGTAAAACATAGAAACTGAGAGTATGGGGATTAGATCGTTTGAACGATCTAGTGAGTGGACGGTTAAAAATGAAAATTAAAACACTTTATGAAATTCCATTGTTCTAAAACCAAAATCATTTTAAATGAAATTATCTTTTCTGAAATCATTTTTATTATCTGAGAACAACTCTTTTTCTAGAAAACCTTTGTAGAAATTGTTATATGTCTGTAAAAATTTGATATTCTATAAAGAACTTTTTCTTGAAAACTTTTTCTTAAACTATCTTTCTGAAAAACTGTTTCTGAAAAACCTGTATCTGAAAATCTGCTAAAAACTTGACGCATAGGGATGTTACGTATCATCGTCCCCCAAGCCACTGAACTAGAGCCAGAAGTGCTGATCCATGCTACTAGCTGACTATGAAACTAGAGTCTATGGACGTTACATATCGCCATCCCCATAGTCCTGAAATCTAGGTTCCGGGAGGTAATACGTATCACCGTCCCCCCCGTCCTTCTCTACATGTTCACATGTTATCCGTCAAATCCATAAGTTACATCATGAGGTGGGTTTCCCCACATGCCTCAAAAAATCATAAAATTATTCTTCCAATATCAAATCTTTCTAAAACATTCTTAATCATAAAACAACTGAAATAAACATGGCTAACGCCCTATGTGCTGAAATGTAAGGCTTTACTTAAACAATATAAATGCAAAAAAAAAAAAAAACAACTTAGAAAGAGAGTGTCCATTCACAATTGAAATCGGGTTGGCTTTGTTCCATCTCATTGGAGCACTTGGTGGTTCATGTCGATAATTTAGAATTGATATACTAGATTAGAAAATGAGTTACGAAACATGTTTCGGAACTAATACTAAGCTTCTCAATTCAATTAATCTATAATTACTACATGATGTACTATGCTTGCGACATGTCATAAAGCGTGAATATAAGATGATACGAAACCTTTCGGATGGTATCTAATATCCTAAGTTGAAACTGAAATGGCTAAAAATAAATCCTGGGAAAATGGCCACCCGTCGCGATGCCCACAAGGGCAGGGTTAAGGCAGAAAGTTTCCCTGTTTCACAGCACGACGTCGAAATTTTTGCGTCATGAAGCTCACTCGATCAAGCTGAGATAAAGAGCTTCCTCTATTTCGTGTCACGAAGCTGTGTGTTGGGTGCTGTGATGCTCACATGATAAAACTGAAACAGAGGTCATCATCTTGTTATGCATTGCGACGTTAGCCTATTGGCGTCGCGACGCTCGCCTAGTTTCAGGCCTAATCATCATCACTTTAATGTCTAATTCTTCCAAATTCATTACCAACACCCTCACACCATAACCTTCATACAAGCACTTCTTTAAACTTCAATATTCATATATATTAAACCAACACTCCATCATCAATTTAACTCTTTAATCTCATAACTCCAACTTAGCACAGCACTTAGGATTTCCAAATATTTGGACATTTTATCATATAATCAATTTCTTTGTTTATTAACCACCAAAATGTATTCCCTAGCATGCCAATAACTCTAACATAGCATCATACTCTTAAAATTTCACAATCCAAGTTTTGGGTCAAGTTGGCCTTACCTCATTTCATTTGATTTCTTTCATCCATCAAGTCTCCCATGGTTGCTATTCTTCTTCTTAGCTTGTTATGAGAGGATTTGTATTTGTTTCCCACTTATTTCCTTCTTATTTCTTCTTTTTCCTCCTTTCTTCTCATGTTTCTCTAGTTCTCTCAAATGTTGGGGATAAGTGAATAGTTCCATTTATTTATAATAGTGGATGGTTTAGCTAATTTGTAATATTTTGATTTGAAAAAAATAAAAATTTTCAGAGAAATATGGAATTCTCTAGATAGGTTCGCATGTACTATTAATCCTAATTTTTGAGTTACATTTTTGACATGCTTCTGGTTCGAATTTGGAAAATGTTCAACATAAAAGTTGTAGGTCTCGGTCTTAGCTTTTCGATGATATAAAATTCATTAAAATCGGAGTTCGTATGAAAACGTACAGCCTAAATATCATGGGCTGTCCGGATTTAATTTTGAAATGAATTTTGTATCGGCACTGCGAGGAATTTACCGAATGTTCAAAAAATCATTTCATGAGTGTATACGTGTTCGAACATAATTTTTATCATATATCATATGTCCCATTACGTAATAGTCATCAGGATTACCGGGGTGTTATAAATTCTCCTCCTCTTAAATATGATTCGTCCTCGAATCCCTTCTGATGCTGAACTTTTAGGTCCATCATGGTTTGAAAGTATCTGGTCTCTGTTACTCTTATCTTCATTTACTTGTTTTCTGCTATCCTGCTCAAGAACCTAATATTATGAATCCTGAGAATCTCTTATCCTGATATTCTCTTATTTGATTCTTATGGTTGAAAGCTTAACCCCCATTGAAAGTCCCTCTGGAACCTTTCTTTCACATATAGAAACGTAGTCCGTAATATACATATTATCTATGCGGAGATGTATTCCTTCACAGTACTTATCATCCATTAAATTTATCTATCTCTTATTCTACCATTCATGACGTCCTAACAATGTGTATAGAGGTACTTCATCTCTTAGGGTCTGAACGTATGTTCTTCTCGAACTGGTGTCCGAGTGGATTATTTCTTTCTATCTGATACTTTATGACTACCCTTTTATTTTATTTCCTTTTTTTTTTCTTTAGGGACTTAATATTTTTTAAGACTTCCTAGATAACCGCTCGTCTGATATTCGCTTCCACGCAAGTATACTCAACTTGTACGAATTGATGCACTTGTTGTAATATGATCGTACACACAATTGTTCCAATTAAAATCCTTGATCCTCAGTAATAATATCTAATCTATATGGGGGATTTATACCAATTCGATACATTCATAACAAAGTCGCACTGATGTCATGTGACTTTACTGAATGTGTAACTGAATTTTTCACAGCTATTACTCCCACTTCCCCGAGGATATCTAATTCTCATAACGTTAATTTTCATAGCATTAATTACTCGATTCTTTATTTCCTTTTTTCTAAGTTCAACTGCTGATCGGTTTTGCCCTTTAAGTTCTCTTAACTCTGCTTATTTGTGTGGATTAAGGCTCTTTAAATCCTGGTCAACTGCTTATGCACTTCAACCTTACCGTTATTATTTATTGATGTCTCTAATTTTCAGGATACAAAGTACTTATAATAGGCTTAAATGTATGTATACTTCATGCTTAAATCATAATCCTTATGATTAACATGGATGTTAACGATTCGTTTATGTGTATTGTTCATACTTTTTTCATACTTTTCGAATTTGTAGCTAATATAATTCTGATTAACCATCCTTTTTCTATGATTCGATCTCTTTATCTGATTGTACTCTAAGAGGTCCCACTTCTACTAAATCTCATGATCTGATTCTATTAGATATTGTTCTGGTCTCGACAATATTCGTAAGCTTAGTCTTCTTAGCCTTTTTTACGCTATACTTTAATAGATATGCCTCAATTGACCTTAAGCCTCAACTTCTTGGTCCTTTTTATCTTTCCTCCAATCTATATTTAACAGTACTTTGGTCTTATACTAGTACCTAAAGGCTGGTTGTTATGTCTTCACAATCTACTCCGCTGCTCTGTTCTATACCTGAAACTTCTGGAGTCTACCTCTTTGTCTCGTTATCCGAAGGATATCATCTTTTACATGTCCCTAATCATCTCTAACACTAGTTCCTATGTATACTGTTATTTCTTAACTATTATTTTCTCTCTCATCGTTTCATCTAGACAACTTCTCTCCCAAATCTTTTACTTAGAGCTATTTTCCTCTTCTATTATGCTCTTGTTCTATATATGAAGGTTTTATGTTTCGGTCTCTTTTCACTACACATTCACTTAATTCTGGGAGTATCTTGAGGTGAACATCGATGCCCATCTTTTCTATTGATGTCTAACGAGGGTTGGGAGGGTGTGAATTAGTCCTGAAGCTTTTCTGATTGTGGTGATCTCACTAGTTATGCTTGTTGTAATTGCACATACTGCTCATTTATAGTCCTAAGATTTCCTTATTATATATATGATATTGGGCTCGCATACTAAAATACTACTACTAGGAACTATCTGAATTATCTTATTCGACTATACTTCTTATTATTTTCCGTCTATTTATCTTACTTCCTTTTTACTGTGAATCTTCTTAAGGGTTATTCTCTTTCAGAGTCCTACTATACTCCCTTTGTTATTCCTCTTTAGGAAATTTACTCCATTACTTAGATTTCCTCCTTATCTCAGTTCCTTGAACTCCTTACGTCTTTACTCCCAGGGGAACTCTATCAACTTTGATTGTTTAGGGCATCTCTGCTAAAACTTTTGGTTCATATGTTATTCTCCTATTAGTTCTTCCATCCCAATATAATGAGGCTCTTTATAAGTCATATACTAAATTCCTGAGAATCGCTTTCTCTAGTTCCTTCGCTATTTTGAGCCTTTACTCCCTTAAGGGCATCTAGTTGAACGATAGGATATGTTTGGTATATTAGCATCGGTCTAATCTATGGGTTCTACTATGTTTGGTCTATTATGTGGACTTCTACTAGTATTGTAAGTCTCGTGTTGGCTTGTGTAGATTCTTAAACTATGTTAGGTTCTCTTCTTTCTAACTTCAAAAATTTCCTTGGAATTTTTCCGGGTGATCTACCTTTTAATATCACCTGTTTATGTCTTAGGATAAACTCTCGTAGGCTTCCTTACAATTATCTTTATCTATGCTGATAAAGGTTGGGACAAGCTTTTTCATCTTGATGGATATCGTTGTCCTCATTCTGGTACTCTATATCCTGGTGGAGTCTATTACTCTTATAAGATAGGTATGAGATAGACTCTTTCAGGATAATTTAGTCAACCGGTATTACTAAGGAGTGAGAATCTAGGTAGCTTAGGACCATATCTATGTCGGGTTTCTTAGGGTAACTAATCATCTCTGCTTACGACCTTCATTTATTTGCTTGCAGGCCTGGGTTTGAGGATCTAGAATCTCTTCATCCTTTTTGGCATCTCTTGTCTATTAGAACTCTCACGTCTAGTCCTGATTTCTTGCTTCTTTTATATTTCTGACTATCCTTCGTTACTCGAGGAACTTGCTATCTATATGAGATACTTAAGGCTATTAGATCTACTTGAAGGAATTTTCTGATGAGGGAAGATGTCTTATTAGAAATGAAGGAATCTTACGAAAGGGAATGAACCTTACCTAGGTCTACTCGACATTTTACTCTTACTCAGGCTTGCTATATTCCTTTTCACTACTATGAGTTTTGGCACTTCCTTATCTATCTGATTTTGTATCTCTATCTATTATTACTTCTGGTTACTTAAGCATATATGCATCAATCTTTACTTTTCTTATAGCTTTCTCTTTCCACTCCCTTAAGTGAACATTTTCAAACCCTTATATGTCCCCATAACTCATCTTGAACTATGCTAATAGGCCAGGATAACTACAAAAGGATCTTTAACTAGAACAAGGATCATGGTTACTTTTACCAGGAAAAATATTCAGATAACTTTGGGGATTCTTACTAACCTATCTATAAAGCATGATGACATACTCGAGGATCAGATGCTGGAGAGGTAGTGCCTCGCATACTAGTACCCCGGGTATACTGCGTATACAAGACCCCAACACTCTACCCACTACAGTCACTGACTCCCTAGACCACACTCTGATACCATATTTGTAACATCCCCCTCCAGAAGATGCTACCGGCAGAGAATAGGCTGACCTATCCTCATAAGCATCTGACTATCTGACTGTGATCATTATTACTAAACTCATCACAAGTTACTGACTCATGCATAGGGACCATTGCCATGACTCAACAACATGAAATGCAACTCAATATTGATAACTTGTACCCAAAAAATACTTTCTTTTACAACTTTATTCATAATCATTTTTATCTTTATACAATGACCGATATAATACCAGTGACTGTTACATGACTTCACTTTAACTCTGAACCGATGGACTCAACACCCTGGTGACTACCATCAGTATCCATCTTCTCGAGATCATCCTCCGGTTATACTTGTAAAATAAAGAATATGGGAGTGGAGGGTTAGATCGTTTGAACGACCTAGTAAGTATGACGGTTAAAAACAAAAATTGAAACACTTTATGAAATTCCATTGTTCTAAAATCAAAATCATTTTAAAGAAATCATCTTTTCTGAAATTATTTTTCTTATATGAGAATAACTCTTTTTCTAGAAAACCTTTGTAGAAATTGTTATATGTCTGTAAAACTCTGATATTCTATAAAACACATTTTCATGAAAACGTTTTCTTTAGACTATCTTTCTAAAAATCTGTTTATAAAAAACTTGTATCTGAGAATCTGCTGAAAAACCTGACGCATAGGGACGTTACGTATCGTCGTCCCCCATACGCCTAAATTAGTGGTCTTGGGGAGTTACGTATTGCTATCCCCCAAGCCACTGAACTAGAGCCAGAAGTGTTGATCCATGCTGCTACCTAACCCTGAAACTATGGTCTATGGGCGTTACGTATCATCGTCCCCCTAGCCCTAAAATCTAGGATATGGGAATATTACGTATCACCGTCCCCCCAGTCCTGCTCTATATTTGCACATGTTATCTGTCAAATCCATAAGTTACAGCCCGAGGTGGGTTTTTCCCTCATGCCTCCAAAAATCATAAAATCATGCTTTTGATCTCAAAGATTTCTAAAACATTCTTAATCATAAAACAACTGAAATAAACTTGGTTAACGCCCTATGTGCTGAAAAGTAAGTCTTTACTTAAACAATATAAATGCAAAAAAAAAATGTCAACTTAGAAAGAGAGTGTCCACTCACAATTGAAATGTGGCTGGCTTTGTTCAATCTTGTTGAAGCACTTGGGGGTTCCTGTCGATAATCCAGAATCGATATACTAGATTAGAAAATGAGTTACGGAACATGTTTCAGAACTTATACTAAGCTTCTCAATTCAATTAATCTATAATCACTACATGATTTACTATGCTTGCGACATGTCATAAAGCATGTATATAAGATGATACAAACCTTTCGGGTGGTCTCTAACATCCTAAGTTGAAACTGAAATGGCTAAAAATTAATCCTGGGAAAATGGCCACGCATCGCGATGTAAGACATTGTGCGTCGCGACGCCCACATATGTAGGGTTGAGGCAGAAAACTTCCACTCAAGAAGGCTGAGATAAAGAGCTTCCTCTATTTCACGTCGCAATATTATGCATTGGGCGTTGTGATGCTGATACGATAAAACTAAAACAAAGGCCATCATCCTGTTACGAGTCGCGATGTTAGCTTATTGGCGTCGCGACTCTCACATATTTTCAGGCATAATCATCATCACTTCAATGTCTAATTCTTCCAAATACATTTCCAACACTCTCACACCATAACCTTCACACAAGCATTTTTTTAAACTTCAATATTCATACATATTAAACCAACACACCATCATCAATTTAACTTCTTAATCTCATAACTCTAACTTAGCTCAACACTTAAGATTTCCAAATATTTGGACATTTTATCATACAATCAATTTCTCTGTTTATTAACCACCAAAATGTATTCCCTAGCATGCCAATAACTCTAACATAGCATCATACTCTTAAAATTTCATAATCCAAGTTTTGGGTCGAGTTGGTCGTACCTCATTTCTTTTGATTTCCTACATCCATCAAGTATCTCATGGTTGCTATTCTTCTTATTCTTAGCTTATTATTGGAGGATTTGTATTTGTTTCCCCTTTATTTCCTTCTTATTTCTTCTTCTTCTTCTTCTTCCTTTCTTCTCACGTTTCTCACTTTCTCTTAAATGTTGGGGATAAGTGAATAGTTCCCCTTATTTATAATAGGGCCTGATTTGGCTAATTTATAATATTTTGATCTGAAGAAAAATCAGAATTTTTGAGAGAAATGTGGAATTATCTAGATAGGTCCGCAAGTACTATTCATCTGAATTTGTTAGTTATATTTTTTACATGTGTCTGGTTTAAATTTTGAAAAATATTCAAAGTGGAAGTTGTAGTTCTTGGTCTTAGCTTTCTGACGATATAAAATTCATAAATAACAGAGTTCGTATGAAAAAATTATGGCCCAAATATAACGAGTTGTCCGGATTTAATCTTGAAATGAATTCCGTATCGGAACTACGAGGAATTTTCCGAATGTTCAAAAAGTCATTTCATGAGTGTATGAAAGTTCGAACATAATTTTTATCATATATCATGCATCCTATTATGTAATAGTCGTCAGTATTACCGAAATGTTACATGGTTGTCATGGGAAACTATCGATATTCATCGATTTTTTGATAAGATGTTTTTTATAATTTTTCTTGATTTTCCATTTATCCGAAACTCTGATTGAAAAATCGTCGGTGACATTGGAATCAGGAGAGGGACAAGAACACACAACTATCAGAAATTTCAGATTCTGACCAGCGCGTGGCACTCATGCGCACCATAGTAGCGGTGTATGAGACCCATGCGAGGCTTGAAGAAGCGGCGCATGACGCCCACACGGGGCTTGGAGATGCACACGCGGGACAAAATGGCGTATGAGGCCCACACACACCTTAGGTAATGGCGCATGAGGCCCACGCGTGGCCTAGAAACACACTCGTTGGACAGAATGGCATATGAGGCCTACATGCGCCTTAAGTAGTGGCGTTTGAGGTCCACACGAGGCTTGAAAATGCACGCCTGGACATAATGGAACAGGAGGCCCACACGCACCTTAATTAACGACGCATGAGTCCACGCGCGGCCTGAAGATGCACGCGCTGGATAGAATATTGATGTCAATCTACCGAGCGTGCATTACGGGCTTGTAATTTACTTGCTTAGACTTTATAAATGATTGTCTTGTGGTTGGAAGTGAATTACGGGCTTAATCGAAAAATATGGTTGAATAAAAATGTGTGCAGAAAGTGATTGCAGGCCCGAGATTTGAGCTAGTGATGTTGAATTGATTTGTGGATGTGTATATATTGCAAATCGAATATGAATGTAAGTTTGATGAGGATGGATTGTATGGTAGAAGTCTGTATTATTGAAGGAACTCTATCGACCCGTTAGGATTACGAGAGCGTTTAAATCATGTTTCTTGAATTTTCTGTCATATGCTCTAGTTATGATTATGTTTCTTATCATATATTTTTATGTTTCTTTATGTGATAAAGATAATGTTTGCGGTGACGGTCTTGCTGCATAATTCCCTTTCTCGGTAGTTAGTTCATCAAGTGCGTGGATAAGCTTATAACATTGATATTTTTCAAAGTATATAGCTATGTATATTTTCTTAAATTAATTTTCAAGGTAATGCATTAAATGATTTAATTTTTTTAGGAAGTTTATAATTTGCTATAAAAGAATGGATCAAATATTGATTATGTTTGAAATCATGAGTTTGTAATATATGAGAAAGTTTGCATGATATTTGAGATACACGAGCATGTATTTTAGAAATGCCTTTTATGCTAGGATGCATTCTGTGTCTTGAAAAAAGTCTCATATTGCCAGTTTTGCTCCAGATGGCAGATACTACAGTGGGGTTGCCCTATGTTGTAAGCTTTGTCGTATTGTCACGAGTGTGTATATATGTAGATGAATGAACATTTTTTATTTTATCCAGAGTATTCTTAGGCATAATGAGATTTATGAGAAATAAAATTTATGATTTTCAGGAAAATGATTATGAAAAATTTATACGCCAGTTTACAGATTTATATATTTATTTGTATTCTGAAAGATTTATTTGATCCACCTTTTTACTTGTTTGTCCACTACACTAAGCTGTGATCCATTGCACTAAGCGTGAACTTGCTCATTTCTTTAATTTTTCAGGTTAAGAAGTTTAGTAGATCATTCATTTTTGTCATTTACTGTTTCTTCATCATATTTTACTAGCACAGAAAGGTTGTGTCTATAGTGAGTGTCTTTTGATATGTATTTTTGAGATGAAGAAATTAGATATATCTTTCATGTGTGGATTATTATTCTGATATGGGCACAAAGCCTAATTTTTATACCTTAATATATATATATATACACACACACACACACACTCTACTATGGATGATTCTTTTGAGACGAATCATATATATATTATGCAGAGTATTTTTATGCAGAATGAGATTTATGAGAAATAAAATTTATGATTTTTAGGTAATGATTATGAAAAATTTATACGCCAGTTTACAGATTTATATATTTATTTGTATTCTGAAAGATTTATTCGATCCACCTTTTTACTTGTTTGTCCACGACACTAAGCTGTGATCCATTGCACTAAGCGTGAGCTTACTCATTTCTTTAATTTTTTAGGTTAAAAAGTTTAGTAGATCATTCATTTTTGTCACATGCTGTTTCTTCATCATATTCTACTAGCAGAGAAAGGTTGTGCCAACAGTGAGAGTCTTTTGATATGTATTATTGAGATGAAGGATTTAGATATATCTTTCCTATGTGGATTATTATTTTGATTTGGGCACATAGCCTAATTTTGATACCATAATATATATACATTTTACTATGGATGATTCTTTTGAAATGAATTATATATATAATATATATATATATATAATATATATATATATATATATATGTTTCCGATTGTTGTTGAGTATTATAATTCAGGGAGGGATAATATGTTTTTAGGGAAAATTATGTCGGTTTTCCGACTTCGTCTTACACCTACCTTATTTAAGGGGACAAGTGTCACATATTGACAAATCAATTAGGGATTTAATATTAAAAGGAAAGAATAAATGGATTAACGATCAGATGTTTTATTTGAAAATTGTAATTGAGAGGGAAACACACTATTCGAACTTGTTCAAAAGCTCTTTTTTTAATTAAAAAATATTTTTTTAATAAACACTTTTAATTTATGAATATCTCACGATTTTTATAGTTTTATCACTTTTAAAATCCAACATATATACTCTCCTATTTCTTTACCCAATGCACGGTGCACCCACTATTCTTACCCTCCACTTGTAGAAACAATTTGTAAATAATAGAATAATATTACCATTTACCATGAAAATACAATCGAAACTGGATTGAGTCGCAGACTATGTCATTCTCTTTAAGATGTTTCACAGCTCTGCCCAAAAAATGAGCTTGCAGTAATCCGGTCTTGACCTCCCCAGGATAAAACAAGTCCAGAAAATACCATGTCTCAATCGGTTCGTACAAACACAATTTGTATACTCATATAGAAGGAGGATTTTTAACAGAGAATGAAGAATTTTCGGATTTTGTGTGTTTTTTCAACTGAATAACATCTTCTTGTATAGTGTTTTCAAAATGATATTTTTGTAAAAATAAAATAAAATTAAACGCAAAAAACGGTAAAGATTAAATACATAAAAATCCACGTTTTTTTTTAATTAATTGTTTCAAAACTATTTTATTCAAAACAGTAATAATGATGCATTGAATTTCTGTAACTTAAAAAAATAATTAAGTTGTCACGTAATTTTTTTAAAAAAACGTGTCAATATATTTTGAATGAAATTCCTCTAAAAAATATATATGTATACCGCACCTGCACCGAACCGAACCGAACCGACGGACGGACGGACATCGGCGTGTGTGGTGAACCACCATTAGCCTATCTCCTCACATTTCCACAAAAATGGGTACCCTTTGGGGCCCAAACCCAATTCACTACACAACACCTTATAAATAATAAATTGGTGTTGTATCTTTTCATTAAGGGAGGAGGTTTCAAAAAATTTATAACTTCTCATTTAAAACTTGTAACAACTATATATTCAAACTCTTGTAACTCCTCATTTAAAACTTATAACTCCTCATTAAAATTCATATGTTATAACAATCCCCCACTTGAATTTTAATAAAATATTTTCATCAAGCAATATAATATAAGATCGTGCATAATTAACGGTGTCTATTGACTTGAACCTTTACATAATGTTGACGATTCAGATTATAATAGAGTAACTCGTAGTTTTGAACTCTATCTCTGACAACGTTATACACACAAACCTTTCAGGATGAAGTCAAAAAGCCTGTGCATTACAGTCGTGCACGTATATCCTAGCATAGTGAATGCTCTAGAAACTTTTGTCCAAAGTTTCATAAGAAGCAGCCTCACTTCTATATTCACATAGGTGTGTCTATCTAGAGTATTATTGTGGCTAGCTACTCCACTCTATATAGAGTATAGAACACGTTAAAAGTTAAATAATTCATCATTACATCGCTTCAGGATATCATGCTCCCAGAATGAAACTCGTCGATTGTTAGCATGATTCAACTCTCATTACTTTATAACATATTATTACCCATTGAACCTATTTCTTGGGATCTCTAGTCTATAGGTCGGGTTACCATCACAAGTAACCTAATTATTTAATGGCGGTAGTCCCATTCTTTTTAAAGTATTGTATATATTCTCTCTTTCTAGACCTTTCGTCAAAGGACCAACTAAGTTATCGTTAGTTTGTACATGATCCACTCTTACAGCTCCAGTAGAGAGGTATTTTCTAACTGTATTGTGTTTACGACATATTTGTCATCTCTTACCATTGTAATTACGGTTCTAAATCTTTGCAATATCCACAGTACTATCACAATGGATCAAGACATCTGGTATCGACCTCTCCCGTAAAAGGGTATCCGATAGCAAGCTTTTTAACTAAGCTACTGCTTCAAAAGCAGATGCCCGTGTAATTATCTCAGACTCCATAGTGGATTGAGCTAAGATGGTATTTTTCTTGGATTTCCAAGAGATAACCCCACCAGTTATGCTGAAAATATATCTACTAATAGCCTTGGAATCATCTGAAAGGGTGTTCCAATTAGCGTCGTTATATCCTTCAAGGATATCGGGAACCTTCTGAATATATAATCCTAGGTTTATGGTCATTTTTTAGGTACCCAATAACCCTTTCAATAACATGTCAATGCCCCATACTAGGTCTTCTAGTAAATCTGCATAATAATCCTACGACATATGCAATGTCAGGACTAGTGCAGTCAGTAGCATATCGAAGAATACCAAAGTCGCTCGTATACGTAGTTTGTCTAACACCGTCACCAGTGTTCTTCAACAACTTTACACTAGGATCATAAGGTGTACATGCAGGTTTATAGTCAAAGTAATTTTACTTCTCAAGATTTTCTCGATGTAATGCGATTGATATAAAGTAATTCCCTTTTCTGACCCAGTAATTTTAAGACCTAAAATTACACTTGCTTCACCTAAGTCTTTCATATCAAAATTGGCATAAAGTGTAGATTTAACATCATTCACAATATGGATATTGGAACTAAAAATAAGCATATCATCCACATACAAGAATATAACAGAGCAAATCTTATTTTTCTGATTTATAGTATATACAATTATCGCTTTCATTAACTTTAATTCCATTTGCTAAAACTAGGTTATCAAATTTCTCATGCCATTGTTTAGGTGTCTGTTTTAAGCCATATAGAGATTTATCAAGTTTACAAACTTTATTTTCTTTACTAGGTATTACAATTCCTTCAGGTTGGTCCATGTAAATCTCTTCTTCTAATTCTCCATTCAAAAAAGCAGTTTAACATCCATTTGATGCACAACAAGATTATGGATTGCAACAAGAGAAATAACAACACGAATAGATGTAATCCTAGTTACTGGTGAAAAAGTGCCAACGAAATCTATGTTTTGTCTTTGTCTATACCCTTTGGCAATAAGTCTAGCCTTATATTTATCTACTGAACCATCTGGTTTTATTTTCTTCTTAAGTATCCATTTACAATCTATGATTTTATAGTCTGGAGATAAGTCTACTAAATGCCAAGTCCTATTAGACTCTAAAGAACTCATTTCATCTTCTATTGCTTCTTGCCACAAATCAACATTTAAAGATGAAAATGCTTCTTTTAGAGTAGTATGATCTTCTTCTAAGGTGTATGTATAAAAATCAGGACTAAAATCTTTAACTGTTCTAGACTGTTTACTCATTCTAAATGTAGTTTCAATTTGAATTATCAGGTTCATTAACTTATATCATTGGATTAATACTAAAGGATGATCCCCCACAATTCTTCAAAATAAAAGGAAATTTATTCTCAAAGAAATCAGCGTCAACTGATTCAATACAACATGATTTTCAAATCATAAAATCTATATGCTTTACTGTTAACAACATAACCAACGAAAGCACATTCATATGTTCTACTAGCAAGCTTAATCCTCTTAGGGTCAGAAATTCTAACATAGGCAAGACAACCCCAAGTTCGAAGGTATGACGAGTTAGGTTTTCTATTTGTCAAAATTTTATAGGGTGAAACTTTATCAATTGACTTAGGTACTCTGTTTAAAACATAACAAACAATTAATAAAAGTTCTCCCTACCAAAATGAGGTAGCACCGTAATTAAGTAAAATAGAAACTACAGCTTCAACGTAAGTTATATTTTTCCTTTCGGCTTTTCCATTCATTTCAGGAGAATAAGGTGTGGTTTTCTCATGAATAATACCATGCAATTTATAGTATTCAATAAAAGGTGTATAGTCATACTCAGTGTCGCTATCACTACAAAATCTTTTAATTTTCCTATTAAATTGATTTTCAATTTATGAGTGAAATACTTTAAACATGTCAAACACTTCTTTTTTATTTTTCATAAGATAAACATATGCATAGTTTGAATAATCATCAATAAATCGTGATAAAATATCTTTTTCCATATCTAGTCAATTTACTACCAAAATCGCAAATGTGTGAATGAATTAATTCTAGTGGTTCAGATTCTCTAATTATATATTTGTGTGGAGTTTTAGTAATTTTTGATTGACTATTAAATTCATATTTTTCGAAATCACTCAAAGACAACTCATGAATTAAACCTAAGTTATTCATGTTTTTAATAATACGTTTATTAACATGACAAAGTTGAGCATGCCAAACATTAAAAGAACACAACATGTAAGCATAAGAATCAATTTTATTAATAGCAACATTGATTTTGAACATTCCATGAGTAGCATAACTTTTTCCCATAAAAATATTACTTTGGCGAGAGTATACAAATCAACCCAATTATTTGTGTAAACCCAGCCTTATTAAGGAGATAGCCTGAAACCAAGTTCTTTCTAATCTCATGAGTTTGCAACACATCCTTAAAAATAATAGTCTCCCCAGAGGTGAACTTCAGTTCCACGCACCAGTCCCAGCAACCATAATGGCGTGGGAGTCACCCAGCATCACTTTCTTGTCTACAGCTTCCGCATAGGACTTGAACAAAACACGATCATAGCAGACATGACGAAAAGCGCCAGTGTCAACCCACCAACCCTCGGATCCACCAACCATATTGATCTCAGAGATCATAGCAACAAGTTGGTCTTCGGTATGGTTCGCTTGTGGAGCAGAACGCTTGTTCCGGCAGTTCTGGGCAAGATGCCCTGGTTTTCCACAGTTGTAGCATTTGAACTGGCTATTGTCATTTCTTGAGGGAGGTTGCTGCTTGTTTTCGTTATCTCGAGTTTTGTTGTTGTTGTTTTGGTGGTTGTGGTTGTGGTTGTTCTTAGGGGTAAATATTTTCTTCATATTTTTACTATTAGGTTTCAGGACTACATAGGCAGGTTTCTTATTGTTCGACACAACTTGGATCTTTTCTTTTTGATCATGTTTGCGAGCTTCCTCTTCTTGCGAAGGCGGGTAATAAGACTCTCTAGGGAAATTCCTTAGTTTTATGTCTAATGATACCTTTAAAATTTTTCCAGGATGGGGGAAGTTTATCAGTGATGGTAGTTACTTGGAATTGTTCATCTAGAGACATACCTCCAGATATAATCTCATTGATTATTTTTTTGTACTTCATGGGATTGAGTTTCTACATATTTATTATTTACTATTTGGTACCTAAGGTAACGGCTAACATCATATTTTTTAGACCTAACCTCTTCAGTATCATATTTGTTCTGAATGGCATCCCAGACATCTTTAGCAATTTTTCTAGAACTATAGATATCATATAATTCATCAGACAAACCATTAAGTATATAATTTTTGCATATAAGGTCATTTTCCTCCCAATTTTCATGCTCCTTAATTTAGACTACGGTGGGGTCATTAGACAATTCGGGTCTTACAGACATACAAAAATTTGCTACCTTTTTAATAGTGAGGAAGAACATCATTTTAATCTCCAATATTTAAAGTGAAAGCCTTGAAACCAAATTGGTTTATTCAAATCAACAGCAGCAACATCAAAAGTAATAGTATTCATGGTAGGCTGGTAGCAGCAGCAGAAGCAGACATGGTAGATATAAAACATCTTAAAATTGTAGAAATAATTTGCAAATGATAGAGCAATATTACCGTTCACCATGAAAATACAATCGAAACTGGGTTGAGACGCGGATTAGGTCGCTCTCTTTAAGACGTTTAGCGACTATGCCCAGAAAGTATGCTTGCAGTAATTCGGCTCCGACGTCCCCATGATAAAACAAACCCATAAAATATTGTTTCAATCGGTTAGCAAAAACACGATTGGTATGCTCACACCTAACACAAAACTTTTGCTCGAAATCTCAAGTTAACAAGAATAACAGAGGGAGAATTTTTAACAGAGAAGGAAGAATTTTTGGAAATTGTGTGTTTTTTCAACTGAATAACATCTTCTTATATAGTGTTTTCAAAAGTGCATTTTTTTGAAAATAAAATAAAATTTAAACGCAAAATAGTAAGGATTAAATTCATAAAAAGCCACTTTTTTTAATTAATTTTTTCAAAACTGTTTTTTTTCAAAATAATAATAATTCTGCATTGAATTTCTGTAACTTAAAAAAATAATTAAGTGGTCATATAATTTAAGAAAAAACGTATTAATATATATTTTGAATGAAATTCCTCTAAAAATATATATATGTATACTGCACCCGCACTGAACCGAACAGACCGACGGACAGACGATGGCGACGACGTGCGCATGTGTGGTGAACCACTATTAGCCTATCTCCTCACTCTTCCATAAAAGTGGTATGGTATCTTTTCATTATGGGAGGAGGTTTCAAAAAATTAAAACTCATTTAAAACTTGTAACAACTCTATATTCAAACTCTTATAACTTCTCATTTAAAACTTATAACTCCTCATTAAAAGTCATATGTTACTGATAATGAATCAAGTTAAATTGTAGAAAATAGATTGGTAATTTATATGAAAGATGTAACCATTAAAGTTGAATTTTATTGTAGAAGCCGTTTCAGTTGAGCAACTAGCTAGCGTTTTCAATGTTGTGAAATTAAGGAGTACTCCAAACAATTTAATGAATCTTAAATATTATTTTTTAAAGAAAAAATCGCAAAATCACAAAAGGATTTATAGGAAATCTCTTTTCAAGATGTAATGGAGAAATAGAAAATCATTATCTAAACTCAATACAGAGGGGTGAATATACAAGTAGATAGGTGGAAATGAGGAGGTATCTTCACACTTTTAGAAAGATCACATCATTTTAACTCATACCTTTTTCACATTTTCCATTTAAATTTAAATAAAATTCAATAAAATATTATGTCTTATGTCTAAATGGATCATAAAGATATATAATAATAACCATTTAAATCAGAAAACAGATAAAGTGCGGTTAACCAAAAAGCAATACTAAAATGAAGAGTGAAATTTTATATATTGGAAAAAGAGACACGCCAGACATTTTTCAGTCATACACAAATACAAATGCTCTGCCAGTAATCTTATTTAAACTCTTGTTCCTTGTACAATTTTAATAGTGGGGGGCAAAACATATTGAGAAAGCATTTTGGGTGGCTTGATCCTCCCATTGGAGTTCTTCCCACCATTCTTTTTGTCCCTCAATGACAATTTGACGTTCTTTTGCGCTGCTGGAATTTAGTGGTAGCTTCTTCAGCTTTGGGCATTCAAGTACTTCAATTATCTTCAGCTGTGGAAAGGGCAAGGGATTCGTATAGATGCTCTTCAAATTTTGTAAACCCGCTATTTGTAGGATTTCTAGTTGTGCAAAAAAGTTAAGCTCTCCCATTCTCTTCGAAACTTCACTCAATTTTTCAGCACTGACTATCTCTTCCACATCAACACAACCCGATATATAAACTTTCTTGAGGTTCTGAGCAAAAACGAGCCACGTCAACTCCTTCACATTGAAGCAGAATAGTAGAGAAACTTCTTGGAGACTGCGGAAACCACTTTGAAGAACTTTCTCTATCTCTATTGTGCTGTCAATCTTCAACTCTTCCAATTTATTGCCATAAAGATGCAACTCCTTAAGATGCTCCATGGATGCTAGATGTAAGAAATTGATCAACGGTAGACTTTCACGGAATTGAATGGATAGAGATCGAGTAATGCTTAGCAACTTTGGGGATTTCATTAAATTTTGGACGGCGCATAAACTATTCAAGGTCAAGCTGATAAGATTTAAATGTTCCAAACAGAGCAATTCTTTTATCAAAGATTCAGCATCTGTAGATAGAATGTTACCTTCTTCCTCGTATAGACCAACACTATCGCATTCGAACATTGTGAGTACCTCTAACTTTGAAAAGCTAGCTATCAATTGCTGTGGAATTCTAGACAATTTATACATATAGTCCAAGTTCAAATATCTCAGATTTATCAATGCCTGTAGCTCTTGCGGCAACCCATGTATTAAAGTCCGTGATAGATCAAGATGTTGCAACGAAACCAAACTTGAAATTCCTGAAGGTAGTTCGTTTAAAGAGTAATTTCCCCTCAGACTTAAAACTCTAAGAGAAGGCATGAACTGAAAAAATCCACCAATGATTTTCATTATTTCATTGTCATCCAGAAGCAAAGTTTGGAGACGAGGACAAGTGGGAATTTCCGTTAGAATTTCAATTTCATTTTCCATCAATGATATCCTTTCGACTTCTTTCCATTCTTCTCTCTTTGGTGCTTCAGTCACCCGCACTCCCGCACGAACCAAAAATTTCTCCTCCGAAAATTTGCGTGATATCCATAATGCCATATCGTGAATCACATCGTGCATCTTCACATGATCATCACCATCTTCTTCTAGTAAACATGAATGAAGTAGATGGTAGATATTTTTGGATCCTTTCCGTATATCATCAACAAGTCCTTCACTGACCCAATAATTTACCAAATCCTCCTTAGGAATCCGGTAGTCTTCAGGAAATAAACTACAGTACAAGAGACAAGATTTGATTTTGTTGTCAGACGGCAAGTTGTCATAACTGTATTTCAAACGAGAATACACCTTCTCTTCCATATCTGAAAATTCAGAATCTAATGCTCTCAAGTCGATGATAGCATCTTCCCATTGTTCAAGTGCCGTGTTAGAAGCCATTGTTCGACCCAGTGTAATTAGTGCAAGTGGCAAACCACCACACTCTCTTGCCAAGATTTCCGCTTGCTGAGGAATACCAGAATGACTGTCAAGAACGTCTCTTCCGACCACTTCCTGAAACAATTTCCAGGCCTCATCACGTTTTAAACTCGACACGCTCAACTTCTTGGTAGCTTGCATTTGGCCGCAAACAACAGAAGAACGAGTTGTGAACACTATCTTTGATGAAGTATTTGATCTCTGAAGAGGGACACCCAACGCTGTTAAATCAACCGGCTTCCATATATCGTCCAATAATAACACAAACTTCTTTTGGCTTAAAATGTTGGAGATGTCCAAAGCCTTGTCTTCAAGAATTTTTTCCTTCCACGTGTCGGTTGACAAACCAATCCTTTTTCCAATGTCTTCTTGAATCTTTTTCAGGTTTGGCTCTCTAGACACAACCGACCAGATAACAACATCAAAATCATGCTGTACACTGCGGAAGTTGTTATTGACTCGTTTTAAAAGGGTAGTTTTGCCTACTCCCCCTGTACCGTACAGGCCAATAACTCCCACTCGATTATCTTCTTCTTCGATACATCTCCAGACTTGATCAAATATTGATACTTGACCAATAATTGTTGGCTGATCTATGGGTAATACAACCGCTGCAGCTTCTGGTATCGTCTGAGAAACCACTTGAATGTCTCCCCGTTCTTTAATTGAAGCCATCACTTCTTCCTTCAACTTCTCAACTCTTTTCCCGAAGTCATAGCTTGAAATTAAGTCATTGGAACAGAACCCTCCAAGACACAATCTATCAATTTCTTGATCTCTAACTTGTCGTAGCTCCGCAACTTTAGTTTCCAGTTGATCCACCCTTTGAAGCCAACCGTTGACCTGGTTCGTCCGTCTGCTTCGTGTTGTGATAAAACACACACAATAGAGGAGATGTGAGAGGAAAACTCTTCTTTTATTACACCACAAAAGAATTACAAAGCTTTATACAAAACTTAACAAAAAACCTCTCAACCCTCTTTACTCTCTATTTTCACTCACACATTTGTGATTTAAGGGATGATGAATAATGGAAACAATGGCTCCTTAAATAGCCATCAAGTAATGCACATTGCCTAACTTTCAAACTTTGAAAGTTAGGCAATTGCCACCATGTTTGGCAACTTAGCATTGCCACCAATCTTGACTATTAGCACATCAAATCTCCCCTCGGTGAAGATTTGCCTCAAATCTGAGCCGACCATTAATCATCCAAATCAGGATCCTCCAAAGGATCCTCCCCTGGCTGCATCTGTATGACTGCCTACGTACCCCGAGTTGGGATCAAGCCAATCGTAGTTCTCTGATTCTCCCCACTCTGACTATGTGGAGAGTTTCGTCATCCCGGCTATCATCATATCATCTACATATAACAGTAAGATGATAAAGTCCTCGTCAGAAAACTTCTGAACGAAACCACAATGGTCTGAAGTAGTCTTCCTGTATCCCTGCTCCCCCATAATTGACTCAAACTTCATATACCACTGTCTCGGTGCCTGTCTCATCCCCACTCTGATGGATGACATCTTCACAACTGGAGAGAAAATTTCATCAAAGTCAATGCCTTTCCTCTGATTGAATCCCTTGACAACTAGTCTGGCTTTGTACCGGGGTTGTGAAGTATACTCATGTTGCTTCAACCTGTACACCCATTTGTTCTTCAAAGCCCTTTTGCCTTTTGGCAAGTTCACCAACTCAAAAGTGTTATTTTCATGCAGCGATTTCATCTCATCCTGCATAGCTTCCTTCCACTTTTCTCTGTCATCTGTTTCCACAGCCTCCTTGTAGCTCTCGGGTTCTCCCCCGTCAGTAAGCAACACATACTCATATGCAGAGTATCTAGTTGAAGGTCGCTTGTCTCTGTCAGACCTTCTCTGTGGAACTGTTGGTGGAACTTCTGGTACTGGTGGTTGATCATGATCATCATCTCTGGGAGCTTCATCACCTGTACCCTCCTGTCTGGGAACCTCATCTTCAACTCGTACTGGCACCGGTGTATGAGGTTCTGGATTCACATTTCTGTATTGCTGGGGCATTGTCTTCATATCCTTCCGGATATCTTCTATGGTCTGGTCTTCAATAAAGACAACATCTCGGCTCCTGACGATCTTTTTCTCCACTGGATCATACAGTTTGTAGCCGAAATCATCCTGACCATAGCCAATAAAGACACACTGTCGCGTCTTTGCATCAAGCTTGGATCTCTCGTCCTTTGGGATGTGTACATAAGCTTTGCACCCAAAGACATGCAAGTGTTCATAAGACACTTCTTTACCTGTCCAAGCTTGGTTAGGAACATTACCTTTCAGTGCGACCGTTGGGGACATGTTCAAAACATGTACAGTTGTGTTGAGTGCCTCCCCCCAAAATGTCTTCGGCAGCTTAGCTTGTGACAGCAAGCTTCTGACCCTTTCGCACAAGGTTCTGTTCATCCTCTCAGCTAGGCCATTCAGCTGAGGTGTCTTCGGAGGTGTCGTTTGATGTCTGATTCCTTGCGTCTTGCAGTACTGATCAAACGGACCTCTGTATTCTCCACCGTTGTCTGTTCTGATGCATTTGAGTTTCTTACCGGTTTCTCTCTCCACCAGGGCGTGAAACTCCTTGAACACTCCCAGCACTTGGTCTTTTCTCTTCAAGGTGTATGCCCATGTCTTCCTTGAATGATCATCAATGAATGTCACAAAGTAAAGTGACCCACCAAGTGTTCGTGTCTGCATCGGACCACATACATCTGAATGTATGAGATCTAGTACCTCCGGTTTCCGTTGAGGCGGGGAGCTCTGGAAGGACACTCTGTTCTGCTTTCCAGCCATGCAGTGTTCACACTTCCGTAAGTGTGAGTTCTTCAATTCCGGAAGAACATTCCTCCTGCGTAGTATTTCCATCCCCGTTTGACTCATGTGACCGAGCTTTTTGTGCCATAGCTCGGCTGCCTCATTACTGTTGACTGTATTTATGCTACTATTTGTAATCTTAGCATGCATCAAATACAAAGTTGAATCCTTCTTACCTCGTGCCACGACCATTGATCCTTTAGTGAGCTTCCAGCATCCGTCACTAAAGGTGCTGCAGAAACCTTCATCATCCAGCTTGCCTGTTGAGATCAGGTTTAACCGGATGTCTGGGATGTGCTTGACTCCCTTCAACACTAGCCTTGTCCCGTTGTCTGTTTCAAGGCAGATGTCTCCAATACCGACGGCTTTGGACTGTCCGTCATTCCCCATCCTTACAGCACCGTAGTCTCCTGGTGTGTAAGATGAAAAGAAGTCTCTGCGAGATGTGGCGTGTATGGATGCGCCACTATCTATCACCCAACTGGTCTCGTGGCTGGCAAGATTCAACAACATCTTCTTCATATATTATGAAGAACTGTTTGGAGGTATTGTCGGTGGTGGTAGCGACTCTTTCTTGATTAGAGTCACCATCTCTTCTGGACTGCTCGTTCTTCAGTTTGTAGCAATCCCTCTTCATATGGCCTTTCTTTTTGCAGTAATAGCACTCAATATCTCTTGTTTTTGATTTACCTCGGTTCTTGTCTGGTCTACCTGGGCCTCGGCTTTTACTCCTCCCCCATCTGGTGTTCTTCTCTGTCACTAGAGCTTCTGAGGTTGAGGCTGATGCTGACTCTTGCATTCTCGTCCTCTTTTCTTCCTCGAAGATCCTGGTCTTTGCCATCTCCATAGTGACTTTCCCATCTGCGGCTGAATTTATCACCGTAGATCTGAACGTTTCCCAAGATTCTGGTAACGTATTAAGGAGTATTAAGCCATTTACCTCATCTCCGAAGTCTATGCCCAATCCAGACAATTCCTTCATGGTTCCGAGGAAATCGTTGATATGGTCCGCCACAGCTGTACCCTCCTGGTATTTCAAACCCATCATCTTCTTGATGTAGTACAGCTTGTTGTTGCCAGTCTTTGCTCGGAAAAGCTCCTCCAGCTTTCTCCATAAAACACGTGCATTTACTTCTTCACTGACATGGTTCACAATACTGTCGTCGATCCACTGACGAATAGTACTGCATGTTTTCTGGTGAAGATTAGCCCATTTCTCATCGGTCATTCCTTCTGGTTTCTGCTCCAGAAACACCGATCCATCATAGTCCTTCACATACAGAAGGTCTTTCATCCTTCCTCTCCATGTGAAATAGTTTGTACTGGTTAACAAAATCATTTTTCCGTTGCTCCCCTCCATCATAAAAATTCTAAGCAGAATTTCAAAAAACGGACCTCACCGTTGCGTCCGGAATGGTCGAAAATGGTGGAATTGACACTTCGTTTGTCAAAATCCAACACAGGGACTAATTTGCAAATTCCAGAAATTACAGGGGTCAAAGTGCAATTTCCGAAAGTTCAGGGGCCAAAGTGCAAATACGGAAAACTTAAGGGACTAATATGCAATTTCCAAAAAGTCCAGGGACTAAATTGAAAATTTCTGAAAGTATAGGGGCTAAATTGTAATTTCCAGAAAGTTCAGGGACCTATCTGAAATTTACCAGGCACGCTGACGTGGCTGACACGTGTCGCTGACGTGGCTGCTGACTGGGCTGCTGACTGTGCAGGACCTGCTGACGTGGCGGCTGACTGGACGCTGACGTGTCGCCACGTGTATCGTCTTCTTCCTTGTCTGCGCGTGAAGCGCGTGACTGCGACGGGGGCGCGTGTCGAGCTCTCTGACCGGCGCGTGCGGCGCGTGAGGCTTCGTCCGTGCTCCGTTTGATCGCCGCGAAATACCACCGTGCTCGTCCCGCCGTGAAACGTCTGATGGTATGCTCAAAATCGATTTTCGACAACTTTTGTCGGAACCGATTTTCCGAACCGAATCTCCGTTACCGAGTTTCGGGATCCCTCCGAGTAACCTTAGCTCTGATACCACTTGTTGTGATAAAACACACAATAGAGGAGATGTGAGAGGAAAACTCTTCTTTTATTACACCACAAAAGAATTACAAAGCTTTATACAAAACTTAACAAAAAACCTCTCAACCCTCTTTACTCTCTATTTTCACTCACACATTTGTGATTTAAGGGATGATGAATAATGGAAACAATGGCTCCTTAATAGCCATCAAGTAATGCACATTGCCTAACTTTCAAACTTTGAAAGTTAGGCAATTGCCACCATGTTTGGCAACTTAGCATTGCCACCAATCTTGACTATTAGCACATCACTTCGAGCTTGTTGTTCAGCAAGCTCAACCTGGTTCCGGAGATCGGCCTTCGTTTGAATCAGTTTGTCGAATTCAGTCTGTAAGGCATGAAGATTTTCTTTGAGACCCCATACATATTTAGCCTCACCAGCAACGAAAGAGAAAATGGAACCAAGTGTTCCAGAAGGTAAGAAGCTGGAAATAACGTTACCCATTAATGCAATTGTTGTTAAAAGATTTCACAGAAGAAAAGGGAGATGGAAATGGCAGAGGAGATAACAAGTTATAAATTAAGACTAGTGATGAGTAGAGTAGGTGGGTCGTGCTGCTATTATTATTATTATTATTATTATTATTATTATTATTATTATTATTTATTTTTATTATTTATTATTTATTTTTATTTTTTTACGAAAGATAATACCAGTAGAAAGAATTGGCCCCACCCCGTTTGGCACATCTTTTTTTAAATCAATATTACCATTCAATAAGAATAAAAAATCGTTCTTTTTAAGACGTTTCGCGACTCTGTCAAAAAAATGTGCTTACAGTGATTCGGCCCTGACGTCCCCAGGATAAAACAGCGCAGAAATTTTTTTGTCTGAATCGGTTAGCATAGAAAATCAAATGGTATGCTCACACCCACATTGAAATTTGTTTGCTCGGAATCTTAAGAACGACATAAAAGAAAAAAATAGCAGAGCGATTTTTTGGGATCTCCAGTCTATAGGTTGGGTTACCATCACAAGTAATCTAATTATTAATGACAGTAGTCCCATTCTTTTTGAAGTATTGAATATCTTCTCTCTTGCAAAACTTTTTGTTAAAGGATCAGCTAAGTTATTGTCAGTCCGTACATGATCCACTCTTACAGCTCCAGTAGAGAGATATTTAACAATGATGTGTTTGCGACGTATTTGTCGTCTTTTACCGTTATAATAACAGTTATGAATATTTGCAATAGCCGCGGTACTATCACAATTGATCAAGGCAGCTGGTATCAGTCTATCCTAAAAAGGGGTATATGATAGCAAGCTTATTAACCAAGCTGCTTCTTCACTAGTAGATGTCAGTGCAATCATCTCAAACTCCATAATGGATTGAGCTAAGGTGGTTTGTTTTTGGGATTTTCAATATATCCAATAATAGCATTGGAATCATCTGAAATGGTGTTCCAATCAGCGTCGCTATATCCTTCAAGGACAGCGGGAAACCTCTGATAGTGTAATCACAGGTTCATGGTCATTCTCAAGTATCTCATAACCCTCTCAATAGCATGCCAATGCTCCATATTAGGTCTATTAGTAAATCTGCATAATAATCCTACGACATAGGCAATGTCAGGCTTGTTAGGGTTGGTGCTCGAAACGCTAATCCGGATCGTATTTATGTCCGATTCATGAATACGAGAAATACCTTTTTTCCATAATATTACTTATTTATGGTTGCACCTCTTGACTTTTATTATATATATTCGATCAAATTCATTAGATTGAAACTAAATCATGTTTAGTGATATATATATTAGACAAAGACTCTATAATATATAATGTAGTGCACAATTACAAAGTAGTTTGTAATAGACATTGGGAAGTGTGACTATTAGAAATATTTTATCAAATTAAGTTCTTGGTCAAGATTTACTGACACGGATCGGTTAGAAAAATTTCGCTGAGACCAGTACATGTCGCATATCGAACTTGGTCTGATGGTTTATCCCAATGAACCATGAGTCTCGGGAGACTTGTATAGACGTGTAGGTATTTATTTGATAAACACTGAACGACTCACCGAAGATTACCTAATAGATGGTACACCAACGTCAATAGGAATCTTATCGGGTTGAGTAGCATAGTGATTCTTTGACCTGAGATATCACTGTGGATATATGAGTTATCCTCCACACTGAAATGACAGTCACATCATCGATCTATAAAGATCAGACCTTCGTTTGTTCGTTGTGTGTCGACTCATGCTCATGATATCCTGTGTGCATCAAGATAGGATCTGTCAATCCTATGTATAGGGCATATGTATTCACTATATGATTAGCAGTCTGTTAAATCCATGACTGTGGTATACTTCGAGAGTAATTTTCGAGTGTTATTTAGAAGATTGCTAATAGATACATCGATAAAATTATACCTATAGAGATTTGACGTTTAGATCTATATCTCTGTGATAATCCAGATACCTGTGACGGGGGATTATACATATGCAATGACCTTGACCTGTATGATTCGGCGAGTTTATCTGTGGTCATCATAATTTATGGGTGGGTGAATTATGGACACAAAATTGGATTTCATGACGGATATGCCTGAATCTAGAGAGTCTTACTAATGAAATATACTCGTAGAGCACTAGGGCAACTTTTATGAATAATGGAGATTTATTTATAAATCGTTTTACCGTTAAACGAAAAATACATGCAAATGGACTTAATGATAATTTCCTAATTAATGTGTATTTGTATTTAATATTTGATATTATTAAATACACATTAATTAATTGCCAAATTATGATATTGACATATATCATTAATATATGTATTTTGATTATTTAATGTAAATATAATACATATATTTAAGATATTTGTATTTAATTATTTAATAATTTAAATGTTAAATGATTAAGTAATTGTTTTATAAATATTTTTACATGATTAATGGTTAGGAAATGGCACCATTTGATTGGTAACACTTGTTAAATTACTTTATGGTAAATGTTATCATTTAGAACAAGTAACTAATCAAATGAAAATGAAATGAAATTAACAAAAATCTTGTATTTATTTTTCTCACATTCACGCCCGATTGAGGAAAATATATAAGGATTTTTTGTTTCATTTTCTTTTAACCAACACAACTTACCAAATATTTACCAAGTAAAGATTGAGAGAAAGTTGAAGTGTAGGGGTTTTTAAGGGGGAATATCGGTAACGCAGCGGAATCACGGAAAATTAAAATTTTCCGATTTCAAAACTTTTTCTCGGATCAATTAAATAAACTTATTTATTTAATTATCCAATTATCAAATTCTGAAAAAATTACACAAGAGATCAAATTTCTTGGTAATTACCAAATTGCCCCAAAACTTTGTAAATTGATTATTTTAGCCCAAAAATTATCAAATATAATTTTGGATGATTCTAAATCATTTCTAAAATGTTTTTCAACACATCTAATGCATCAAAATCAGATTTCACACAAATCCCCAATTTTTAGGCTAATGCCGTGAGCACCCCAAATTTTCAAGTAATTGCATTTTGGTCCCTTTTGTTCAAAACATGTCAAGATCAAATCCAATCAACCCAAAAATTTACATGCATCATATTCATACCATAATACATCACATATATGAAAATCCCCAAATTTGGATTGGGTTATGAACCTTAATTTTTCAATTTAATCAAATTGTCCAATTTCACCAATTTTACAAAATCCAACACTTTAATCCATTCAATACTTCACCAATCAAGCCTCACCACTTTGAAACAACTCTAGAACAATTATAGGTCACCAAGGAGTGGCATACCAACTCTAGAATGACAACTTGATTTCCAAAAAATCAAAAGTAAAGCTTTGAAACCATTTCAAGCTTACTTACATGCATCAATCTTTCATTCAAGTTCACAACCATATAAACAAAAACTATAAGAGTAGAGATAACATAAAAGCATCACAAAATGAAGCTAAGAATGTTAGAAACATATTTCATGTTTAAGACATTAAAGAAAGACTTACAAAAACAAGCTTTTTCAAGCCTTTTCTCTTTGAACTTCAAGCTTTGCTCTCAACTCTCTTTTATGTTATTTTGGTCTCAAATGAACTTCCTTAAACCCTAAAAGTGAGACAAAACAATATATACTCCCCAAAATTTACCTTGGCCGAAATTGGTAGTATAAATATCTAGATATTTAGTTTTTGTTTCATTTAAATTACAACTTGTCAACTTGTTTTCTAAATCATTACACTTTAATGAATTATTCAAAAAGTCAACAAAAGCAACTCAAAAATATAACAATTATATTCATTTAGGTATTATGGCCTAATTTTACAAATAAAAAAGGAAAATGGATATTTTCAATTTTAACAATTAAAACAAATATCCAATGAAGTCAAATTCAATTTGACAACCTTTTCCTTTAAGTATAAAGTCAATAATTTACACTTATAATCATTTCCTAACTTTATCATTTGGTGAGATATTTATATTTTAATTATATTAATCATTTAACAATTAAATAATTAATTAATTAATTAAATACAAATATCTCAAATATATATATTATATTTACTTTAAATATCTCAAATACATATATTAATGATATATGTCAAATACCTTTATTTGAAAATTCATTAATGTGTATTTAATAATATCATATATTAAATACAAATACACATTAATTAGGAAATGACGGTTCGGCCCGTTTTCATGTATCTTTCGTTTAACGTTTAAACGATTTATAAATAATCACCATTATTCATAAAAGTTGTCATAGTGCTCTACGAGTATATTTCATTAGTGAGACTCTATAGATTCAGGTATATCCGTCACAAAATCCAATTTCGTGTCCATAATTTACCCATCCGTAAATTATGACGACCATGGATAAACTAGTTGAATCATACTGGTCGAGGTCATTGCATACGTATAATCCCTCTGTCACAGGTATCCGGATAATCCCAGAGATATAGATGTAAATGTCAAATCTCTATAGGTATTATCCCGTCGACGATTCTATTAGCAATCTATAAATAACATTTGGAACTCACTTCCGAAGTATACTATGGCCATAGATTTAACTGATTGCTAATCACATATGGACTACCTATGCTCAGTACACAGAACTGATGGATCCTATCTTGACACACACAGATATCCCGAGGATCGGTCCACACCCAACGAACAGGCGGAGGTCTGATCTAAATAGATCGGTGACGTGACTGCCATCTAAGTGTGGAGGATGTCTCATACATCCACAGTGGTATCTTAAGTCGAAGGACCACTATGCTACTCAACCCGAGAAGATTCTTATTGACGTTGGTGTTGTTGGGTTTCTAGTTAGTCCCAAGATCGATTTCAAGCAATGAAACCATGTGCGAATACAAAAAGAAGTATGGTGGAAACATACTCACTTTGATCGGTTTTGGATGCGATGAACACAAGCCCTTTAATGCTCCCTTAAAGCTCTCGTCATTGGGCTCATTGGTGTGCTCCAAATTTTCGGTCATGTCCTCCATTGATGCTCCAAGCTCCAAGCTTTGCAAATGGTGATTCCATGCCCATGGGTGGGTTTCCCTATCACCTTAGGATGACTCCAAATGTGTACTAGCACTAAGGAATTTTTACCACAAAATTTCCTTTTCACTTCATCTTGTTCTCGGCAAAAGGAGAACCAAAAGAAAGAAATTGGCCCTTGGCCGTGAGGTGAGAAGAGAAGAAAGAGAAGTTGTGTTATTTTATGAGTTGTGTATCTAATACACTAAAATGAAAAAATCAAATACCAAAATATTAAATGGTAAATGTCTTTCAAACATCACTTTAGAGTGTTTCACACTCAAGCATCATTTCTCATCAACTTCCATCAATCAAAGTGAATAAAATTGACAAGTGATGTGACGCGTGATGTGACATGTGGGCCCCACTCGATTCGAAATGCGAGTGGGCCCGCAAACACTCCCGGGCTCGGGTTCGCTAATTCTGAATTAACAAATTTTCCGTTGCGACGTAATTAAATCAAATTTAATTAAATAATAATGCCTAGCAAAATTACTATTCGCATCGCTAACGAATTAATTCTAAATTAACTCGTTCGCCCGAATTAAAATTTAATTTTAATTCCGCGTCGAAATCCAATTTCTTATAATATATCGAATATCTTATTTTATCGATTAATTCAAAATTAATCGTTCTCTCTCTTTAAATAATATTTTATCCCAGATAAAATATCTCCGTAATGAATCCCAGATTAATTTTCTCTCTCATCTAATTAATCCCAGATTAATAAAGTGCGAGTCGTAAGTAATCGGTTAATCTTCGGGAAGCGACCCATGAGATCCCTGGATATGTTGGCAGTAAATCCGGTCGTCGGATTATCCGAACACGTATGTACCTAGCACTACGCTTTTACCGATTTACAAGACATGGTTGGCTTCTAGCAAAGCACTGTGCCTACCCAATTCTCCGGAAATATTCTTAAAGGAATATGTGATCTATATCAGGCGTAGTATACGTAGTATTGCGTATTACGATCCAGTATCGGATGTCACGTGCTAGGCTTTGGGCTGGAATTGTGTGTGCCTCGTATGAAGCACATATCAGATCTCTGGTAACTAGTCTCTATAATTGGATAATCATGACCTAGTCATATTATCCCGATGACTGCAGTACATAAGAGCACCAGTTCTGTATCCTACGTGATCATCATCTCCACTATGACTGGAGTGATACTTTCGTCTTGACATCACACCCAATACACTATGATTCTCAATATACCCAGAAGAGGCGTACACAGAACCTGTTAATGCCCTGGACGACCAAAACCAAAGTATATTGATTGTCGCAAGTATTAGCGGTGCAAGTCTCAGGTTAAGACCAAATACACCTACCATGATTCAGACTTCCATAGACACATAGTCATACTACCAATGGAATTCCGATGGGTCTATCCAGAGCGAAGCTGTTTCCATACCATCGGTAAACAAAACCTCATATTACACTTGCATGAGTATCCAATACCCAAATATATGAGAACTATGCCGTTATTCTCCCACAACGCGCACAAGTGTAATACTAGTCTTTTACGCATTATCGATGTCCAATCTCGATAATACTCCGACTAGGGATATTTAATGATTAAACCTTCGTGGATTGATACTGTCTCATATTATCTCAATCCGGTACTAATCATAAGGACATTCTATCATTTATACATCTTGGTAATCTAATTACAAATGATAAAAGGGCAATTTCCTTTGTCACATAGTTAATTTGTACAACAACACCATGATCTGTACAGATAGTGATGCTATGGGTCATAATTGTCCAACAAGCTCCCACTTGGCCTATAGCCAATCACTCAAGTGTCCTACACCCGAACTATGTACGGTTCGCTCAAACTTCTGCTGAGAAAAGGCTTTCGTCAGCAGATTTGCATGGTTATCATCTGATGCGATTTATTCGATCATCACATCGCCACGATGTATGATCCGAACGAATCAGATGAATATTTGAAGTATATATCTGGATCATTGATGAGATCATTAATTCTTTAGCATGTGCTGTAGCCTAGCTCAGCTGCTAACAGAACTACTCCTAATCTGATTAGGATTATTATCGACCCAAATGGCTTCTTTTGCTGCCTCAACTGCAGCAATAACCCGCTTGTGTTGTTTATTCGGCAACAATATCTTGCTTAGAAGATTTCCAGCTCACTGTTCCGTTATTCAAACTTTATAGTACCGTTGTACGACTTATAGTCGTTTTTATCGGTTAGTAAACTTACAGCAGTGAACCCCGTCACTTCAAGTTCTCCATCTCCATAGTATAAGACAGCATCTTTAGTTCATCTAAGATACTTAAGGATGTTCTTAACATCAATCCAGTGCCTATCATTTGGATTGGCCTGATTGTGACTCCATATGCTCAAAGTATATGAGACACCAGGTCGCGTATATTTATTTCAATGTACGAGTTCTCGGAGAGTATTAACAACTTTAAATCTATCCTAGTAGATCTTTATTCCTAGAATAAATGTTGTTTCTCCCAAGAATTCTACGGAGAATTTTCTTGAAAGCCAAGCTTTCACCGACTGTACTATGGGAATATTATTTCCAAAAAAATGACATATCATCATTTTAGGACAATCTCTGTCAGTGCGCTCCCACTAACCTCCTTATATACACAAGAATCATTTTCGTTTTGAATTAAATCATATACCATTATGATTACATCAAAAAGATAATTCCAAGAACGCAATGCTTGCTTCAATCCATAAATGGATCGAATTAACTTGCAAACCTTGTTTGCTTGTTTTGGTACGACAAAACCGTCAGGATGTTTTAAACATCCTCCAAAAAGTTTCCTTTAAGGAAAGCGATTTTGGCATTCAGCTGCCACATTTCATAAATGAAACACTGCAGCATCAACAATCATTATCCAAATAGATTTAACCATGGCAACGAGTAAAAGGTTTCGTCGTAATCGACACAATGTTGATAACGATACCTTTTCGCTACAAGCCTAGCTTAGTACGTTGGTATGTTGCCTTCTATGTATGTCTTCCTTGAAGACTTATATAGTACCAATAGGCATAATGCCTTCCGGTACAACAACCAGTGTCTAAACTTGGTTGGTATACATGGAATCCATTTCGAACTTCATGGCACTTTGCCATAATAGGGAGTCGATATCTTGTATCACTTCCTCATACGTAGTCAGTTCATATTCCTCAACAAGATTGACATCTTTACGAGGTGAGATCAGAAACCCATACCTCCCAGGTTGTTTCTGACTCTCTCCGACTTACACGGTTCTTGTGTATTCGAAGATTATTGGTATAGTTTCATCCTTGATGAACTATTTGTGTTCCATTGAGGACTCGGTGCCTGGAACATTATTACTCCGATTTTCATCGAGTTTTACTTTCCTCCCACTTACCACTGCATATAGGTATTCCTCTTAGGAAGATTGCATGGCGAGAAACAATTACATTGTTCTCTAGTGAGTTGTATAAGTACTGTACTTTGGTTTCCCTAGGATAACCATTATTAGGAATCCAATTTTGTATAATATATTGAATATATTATTTTAATTCCGCGTCGAAATCCAATTTCGTATAATATATCGAATATAATATTCTATCGATTAATTCCAAATTAATCGTTCTCTCTATTTAAATAATATTTTATCCCAGATAAAATATTTTGTAATTAATCCCAGATTAATTTTCTCTCTCATCTAATTAATCCCATATTAATAAAGTGCGAGTCGTACGTCATCGATGAATCTTCGGGAAGCGACCCATGAGATCCCCGGATATGTTGGTAGTAAATCCGGTCGTCGGACTATCCGAACACGTACGTACCTAGTATTACGCTTTTACTGATTTACAAGACATGGTTGGCTTCTAGCAAAGCACCGTGCCTACCCAATTCTCCATAAATATTCTTAAAGTAATATGTGATCTATATCAGGCGTAGTATACGTAGTATTGCGTATTACGATCCAGTATCGGATGTCACGTGCTAGGCCTGGGGCTGAAATTGTGTCTGCCTCGTACGAAGCACATATCGGATCTCTGGTAACTATTCTCTATAATCGGATAATCATGACCTAGTCATATTATCCCGATGACTGCAGTACATAAGAGCACCAGTTCCGTATCCTACATGATCATCATCTCCACTATGACTGGAGTGATACTTCTGTCTTGACATCACACCCAATACACTACGATTCTCAATATACCCAGAAGAGGCGTACACAGAACCTGTTAAAGCCCTAGACGACCAAAACCAAAGTATATTGATTGTCGCAAGTATTAGCGGTGCAAGTCTCAGGTTAAGACCAAATACACCTACCCTGATTCGGACTTCCATAGGCACATAGTCATACTACCAATGGAATTTCGACGGGTCTATCCAGAGCGAAGCTGTTTCCGTACCATCAGTAAACACAACCTCCTATTACACTTGCATGAGTATCCAATACCCAAATATATGAGAACTATGCCGTTATGCTCCCACAACGCGCACAAGTGTAATACTAGTCTTTTACGCATTATCGATGTCAAATCTTGATAATACTCCGACTAGGGATATTTAATGATTAAACCTTCGTGGATTGATACTGTCTCATATCATCTCAATCCGGAACTAATCATAAGGACCTTCTATCATTTATACATCTTGGTAATCTAATTACAAATGATAAAAAAGGCAATTTCCTTTGTCACATAGTTAATTTGTACAACAACACCATGATCTGTACAAATAGTGATGCCATGGGTCATAATTGTCCAACAGGTGTACCATCCATTAAGAATCTTCGGTGAGTCATTCACTGTTTATCTATTATAAACACCTACACGTCTATACGAGTCTCCCTAGATTCATGGTTGATTGGGATAAACCATCGGACCAAGTCTCGATATACGACATGTACTGGTCTCAACGGATTTGACTAATTGACCTGTGTTAGTGAATCTTGACCAGGAACTATATTTGATAATATTAATTTAGCAGTGACACTTCCCAATGTCAATTACAAACTACCTTTGTAACTGTGTACTGCAATATATATTATCGGGCCTTTGTCTAATATATACATATCACTAAACCATATTTAGTTTCAATCTAATCGTAATCAGATCGAATACGTATATAAAAACAAGATGTGCAACCATAAATAAGTAATATTATGGAAAAGGGGATCTTCGTATTCATGAATCAGACATAAATACGGTCCAGATCGGCGCTCTGAGCACCAACCCCAACAATTTATCCCACTTGCTCTGGTGCCAATCCACGATATCATATACACATCTCAATGTGTATCGTATGCAGATGGCCCTCAAAAGCTCACCAAGTACTCAAAAGGTAGGCAACAAGAAGCGGGTCCGCTATGACATATTGAGTTTGTCAAACAAACTCCATCGTTCCCATAGCCATCATCATTAATATTTTGTAGAATCTAAATTAATATTAAAATGACTCTGATGCTACATCAGTATTGTGCTACAACTATTAAGTTGTCCAAGTATTTAGGGATCAAATCCAAAATACTATGCGGACAACCGCAAGCACAACACCAATATAAAACTTCTAATTTATAAGGTCATATGCAATTTCATAAGTCAATACTTCATAAGTTGCATCTAATTCCACTGTAACAGTAGAATCATGCGTGACACTCCCACTGCATCTTTTGTGACTCTTTATGACGTAGACTGTCTAACGTCATAATTAGTCTCAAAACTAATATGACCCTAATGATTGCAGACTGTATTCTAATATCTCAAAGATCACAAAGAACGTGTTTCAAGATCCATCCTATGGTCTATATGGTATCAAAATAACTCGTAACAATTATGATTAAATCGATATCTTTAATCGCACATAATAAAGTATTCATTATGTCATCATCAAATGATACATAAGATTGATTAGACATTCTAATCAATATCTCTTTCGAAAAAGGAATCATCATTTACGAAACATGAATACTTTATATAAGACACACAATAACTGTCCAACAGTTATACTAACTGTCATACAGATAGCCTAGTTATGTTTTTTATTAGATCATATCTAATGTACGAATAACAGGAGTATCTCACAAGTCTCTTAGTTTTATATCTTATATAAAACTTTATATCAAATATAACAGAGACTACTCCAACTGCTTTCACGGAGTAAAGAAGACTTAGGTAAATCTTTTACCTTACAAACATCTCATTATTATCATAATAATAATAATGTTGTTAGGATATCTAACACTAGAAAGTAATTTGTACGCTCCCACTAACCCTTCAAAAACATATGTATTCTCTATACTTTGACAAGATCAGACAATCTGACGATATCAAAAACAGAGAACACAGATTTCCGGAAGACTTATCCGAGTCTACAATAGGCTCTATAAGCTAGAACATTAAACTGCAATCTCAGTAGAACATAAACTCTAGGGCCATTCCAGAATGAACTCTTCAAACAAAGAAATCATAACTGATCTCTTATCGGATTAAGCCATTCAAAAACGCCATTTTGCATTCTTTAGCTAAAATGTACAATTTAATATTAACATTAACCAATATATCTTTAATTGTTCAATTAGCGTGACTAGAGACAAGTTTTCTCAGAATCTACAATAGATTACTGAGTATAATCTTTCTCACCGTCATACTATAAAGGTCAAACCTTTAATAAGCTCACACCGCTTTCGCTGCGCAACAATTAGCACATATCATGAACTAATTCATAATGAAAGCTTAATCAAGTTCAAAACTTGATCGTAGTAAGCTATGAACAATCTTAGATCTATGGTTCAATGATAAACTTCCAGAATCGATATCAAATATCGCTTCCATTATAAAATATAGGATAATTTTCTTCGGTAAGAACAACAACAGAACCATTAAGTATTAAATACTCGTAAATGATTCTGTTATCCTATTGGACTTATATAGAAGATGTATAAGGGTTGTTTCATCTTATTAATTACGTAGTTCCATTTATAATTTATCATTCTCACATTTGACTTCAATAAGTCAAGTCTTTTCTATAATTGTTAACATCCGATGTTACACATCAAGTGATAAAATGATTTTATTACTTAGGATCGTAGGAAAGATATTCTATCAAATAGAATACAATATTCTATTAAACAGAATAAACGATAAACTTTTACTTATACCTCCGAGGTGTAAGTAATTTCCATTATATAACTATTATATAAAAGAAAGATTCAAATCTCAAACTTTTCAAGATTCGGAATTTTTTTCTACCTATACATATCATATATGTAACTGTAGAAATTAATGGAACCTAAATTAAAAAGATGAACTAGTGTTACTGGAGCATATCCCCAAGAGTATTGAAACTAATTCAGTAACATTCAATATCAGACGAATCAAATCATATAAGATTCGACTACTCCCACTACTCAATTCCATCAAGATGGAATCATGGAAGAATAATTTTGAATAAGAATCATATTCACTGAATAACCCTAGAACTAATTACTTTAAATTCATATGTTTGATCGTATCAAAGATCTTTGAACAGTTCAAAGACATATAATGAATTTTAAGGATAGAGTTCTCAAAATACTTCAGATTGAATATATTTGAACAAGTAAAAAATGTTCAATCTACGTTTCATCAGAACAGATTGAAAGTTCTTGATACTTTCAAGACGTTCAATATGTGTTCCTTAAGAAACACGTAACTAAGTTATGACAATTCATAAACTAAGTTATGAAGTGAAGAAAACTACCTTAAGCAATTACAATTCATTAAACTACATACATCTAATGTATCAGTTTAATAAATCTGGTGGTCCAATGACAAATCATTGGTAAAACGAGATTTTAATCACCTTCCCGAATAAAATATTCATTAAATGGATAAGGATATGTGGTGTGATCTCGTATCAAACCATCTTTTACCATGCGGAATAAGCATCCAATGCTTAAGTGATAAAATCTCATAAAGCACCGTTCTAAATTATTTACTTTACCGAATAATTTTTCTTAATGTTTATCTCCACGTCAATGACACTATTAATTATATTTAAAATATATAAAAATTATTTATAAAGAACAAGTAACTATCAAATAGTCACAAGTTCTGATATCAAATATCAAAACAATTGTTAACTAATATTTTAAATAACTAGACGGGAGATCTGGTATCCAATACCTATAGTTGTAGTATTATGAAAATCAATATTTTTTATACACAACTATACGCATCTCCTTTCTTTAGCTTTACTATTTGCATTCAACTATTCACAACAATTGTAAATAATTGATTAGCAAATTGTGTTAGACACATTGCCTCTAAAGGTAATTAAAGCTAAGAAACGTCATTACTAGATAAACAAATACCTAATGGGGCTTTCTTAATGTCAGTCTAGAATCTCGAGACATGAACTAATTCATGTCAATTCTTACTGCATAAGAAACTATTCTCTCTAAAGTATTATATCCTAAAAGGGATATCTATCTAGATTATCTATCATGACTTAGAAACTAAGTCATTAACCATCTTGATTTTTGAAGAAAATCGGAACAACAGTTCCCGATGGTTAGACCAATCTAATAATATCCTAGTCTAGTAGTATCTAGAACCTATTCTAGAATTAACTACAACCAAGAGTCAAGTCAGATAACACATCAAAATATGTGTGCAGTGAATTAAAAGTTTAATTCTATCTAATATAGATTAAGGAAAAAAAACAAGCGGCTATTTCCATAATAATACACAATGTCTAAGTTAAGGAATATTTTAAACTTAGCAGTGCCTCCCACTATTTTACATAATACCGTAATCCCCAACGGAAAAATGATAATTCAATAATTAAATCGAATTCCATAATAGGAAGTGGACCCCATGAATATATTTTGACTCACAGCAGAGGCACGATCTCGCCTATGTATATCACAAGTTGATGACAACTCATTTGTCAATCACTCAACAGTGACTCCGAGGTTCCGGTCCTGGTTGTTTCTCGTTGTCGCTGCTAAGGCAGGCCCACACGGAGACGTACCAAGGTTAAACTCGTCAATGATAAACTCAAACTACTTGCGTAACCCTGACAGCTATGGCACGTTCAGGATTCCGCTTTTGCTTGAATTTATCTAGTATCTAATATACATCATGTTGGACAGTTGTGACCCATAGCATCACTATTTGTACAGATCATGGTGTTGTTGTACAAATTAACTATGTGACAAAGGAGATTGCACTCTTATCATTTGTGATTAGATCATCTAGATGTATAAATGATGAGAGGTCCCTATGATTTGTTCCTGGACGGAGAATGATATGAGACAGTATCTGTCCACGTAGGATAAGTCATTAAATATCCCTAGTCAGAGTATTATCGAGATTGGACATCGATAAATACGTAAAAGACTAGTATTACACTTGTGCGCGTTTGTGAGGGCACAACGACATAGTTCTCATATATTTGGGTATAGGATACTCATGCAAGTGTAGTAGGAGGTTGTGTTTCACCGATGGTACGGGAAACAGCTTCGCTCTGGATAGACCCCCTCGGAATCTCATTGGTAGTATGACTATGTGTCTATGGGAGTCCGACGTCAGGATAGGTGTATTTGGTCTTAACCTGAGACTTGCACCGCTAATACTTACGACAATCAATATACTTTGGTTGCGGTCGTCCAGGGCTTTAACCGGTTCTGTGTACGCCAATCCTGGGTATATTGAGAATCATATAGTATTGGGTGTGATGTCAAGACGGAAGTATCACTCCAGTCATAGTGGAGATGATGTCACGTAGGATACGGTATTAGTGCTCTTAAGTGCTGCGCAGCCATTTGGATATTATGACTAGGTCATGTATATCCGATTATAGAGACTAGTTACCAGACATCCGACATGTGCTTCGTATGGGGCATACACAATTCCAGCCCCAGGCCTAGCACGTGACGATCAGATACTGGATCGAAGTACAATATACGATGTATACTACGCCTAATACAGATCCTTTATTCCTGTAAGGATGTTTCCGGAGAATTGGGTAGGCATGGCGCTTTGCTAGAGGCCAACTTTGTCTTGTAAATCGGTATAAACGTAGTACCAGGTACTTACGTGTTCGGATAGTCCGACGATCGTATTTACTGCCAACATATCCGGGGATCTCATGGGTCGCTTCCCAATGATTCACCAATGATATATGACTCACACTTTAATTAATCTAGCATTAATTCGATGAGAGAGAAAATTAATCTGGGATTAATTACGAAGATATTTTATCTGGGATAAAATATCATCTAAAGAGAGAAAATGATTAATTTGGAATTAATCGGGTAAATTAATATATTCGATATATTAAACGAAATTGGATTTCGACGCGGAATTAAAATTAGATTTTAATTCCGGCGAACGATTAATTTAGAATTAATTCGTTAGCGACATGAATAGTGAATTCGCTAGGCGTAATCATTTAATTACGACGCAGCAGAAAATTCGCTAATTGGGAATTAGCGAACCCGAGCCCGAGAGTGATTGCGAGCGCATTCACATTTCGAATTCGAGTGCGGCACGCAAGTCACATCAAGCGTCAAATCATTCATCACATCAAGCGTCAATCATGTCACTTTGAGTGATGTGACATTTGATTGATTGATGTGATTGATTGATTGATAGATGTGGTTAGTTAGTTAGTAATTGAGTGTAGGACACTCAAGGTTGGTGATGGGTGACATATACATTACTTTAATAGGTTTGGTATATGATAAATGATTTAATATCATTTATATTGATTTTTGAAAATCAATTAAGTATATACGATATACTTATTCTTTTACCAACCAACTAACATCATTATTCATCTCTCTTTCTTCTCTATTACCTCACCCCCAAGGGGCCATTTCCTTCCCTCCGCTCACTGCCCAAATGGCGTGAATAAGGGCTGGAACAAACTGATTTTTGAGTGCTAGCACACTGAGAGTTGTACGAAGGTGTTAGGGAAACCCACCCACAAGCCGGGAATCGTTTGACGAAGCTTGGAGCTTCATTTCTCAGCTCAAAATCAGAAAACAGTGGGCAGTGGACTGGTCAGTGTGCGCCACTTTGAAGAAGGAAAATCAAGTTTTTTTCTTCATCAAATCGTCTCAACCGATCGATGTGAGTATTCCGCTACCTCTTTTGATGTATTCACACGTGTTTTTCATGCTTGTTATGATCTTGGGACCTAATTTAGAAACCAACACATCCGACATAAATAAATCTCTATTGACTACACCCTCACAGCAGAGGCACGGTCTCAGATGTAGTAACGGAAAAATATTCATAAACGTATTGACAAGACAGACCAAGAAACAAGTATTTCAAATACTAGTTACTTTAAAACCTTATTAAGCGGGGATATTCTATAAAGTGTCATACACTTTAAATCTAATCAAATTAAATAAAAGCAGGCATGTATCAAGTAAAGACAAGAACAAACATTAGATTTTAAAGGGCTAATCACATCGGGGTGTCCAGAATCAGACTCGCTCTGATACCATTTTGTAGGGGTTTTTAAGGGGGAATATCGGTAACGCAGCGGAATCACGGAAAATCAAAATTTTCCGATTTCAAAATTTTTTCTAGAATAAATTAAATAAACTTAATTATTTAATTATCCAATTATCAAATTCTGAAAAAATTACACAAGAGATCAAATTTCTTGGTAATTACCGAATTGCCCGAAAACTTTGTAAATTGATTATTTTAGCCCAAAACTTTTCAAATATAATTTTGGATGATTCTAAATCATTTCTAAAATGTTTTTCAACACATCTAATGCATCAAAATCAGATTTCACACAAATCCCCAATTTTTAGTCTAATGCCGTGAGCACCCCAAATTTTCAAGTAATTGCATTTTGGTCTCTTTTATTCAAAACATGCCAAGATCAAATCCAATCAACCCAAAAATTTACATGTATCATATTCATACCATAATACATCACATATATTAAAAGCCCCAAATTTGGAGTGGGTTATGAACCCTAATTTTTCAATTTTATCAAATTGTCTAATTTCACCAAATTTATAAAATCCAACTCTTTAATCCATTCAATACATCACCAATCTAGCCTCACTACTTTGAAACAACTCTAGAACAATTCTAGGTCACCAAGGAGTGGCTTACACACTCTACAATGGCAACTTGATTTTCCAAAAAATCAAAAGTAAAGTTTTGAAACCATTTCAAGCTTACTTACATGCATCAATCTTTCATTCAAGTTCACAACCTTATAAACACAAAATATAAGAGTAGAGATAACATCAAAGCATAAAAAAATGAAGCTAAGAATGTTAGAAACATATTTCATGTTGAAGACATTAAAGAAATACTTACAAAAATAAGCTTTTTCAAGCCTTTTCGCTTTGAACTTCAAGCTTTGCTCTCAACTCTCTTTTATGTTATTTTGGTCTCAAATGAACTTCCTTAAACCCTAAAAGTGAGACAAAACAATATATACTCCCCAAAGTTTACCTTGGCCGAAATTGGTAGTATAAATATCTAGATATTTAGTTTTTGTTTCATTTAAATTACAACTTGTCAACTTGTTTTCTAAATCATTACACTTTAATGAATTATTCAAAAAGTCAACAAAAGCAACTCAAAAATATAACAATTATATTCATTTAGGTATTATGGCCTAATTTTACAAATAAAAAAGGAAAATGGATATTTTCAATTTTAACAATTAAAACAAATATCCAAGGAAGTCAAATTCAATTTGACAACCTTTTCCTTTAAGTATAAAGTCAATAATTTACACTTATAATCATTTCCTAACTTTATCATTTGGTGAGATATTTATATTTTTATTATATTAATCATTTAACAATTAAATAATTAATTAATAATTAAATACAAATATCTCAAATATATGTATTATATTTACTTTAAATATCTCAAATACATATATTAATAATATATGTCAAATACCTTTATTTGACAATTCATTAATGTGTATTTAATAATATCATATATTAAATACAAATACACATTAATTAGGACATGACGGTTCGGCCCGTTTGCATGTATCTTTCATTTAACGTTTAAACGATTTACAAATAATCAATATTATTCATAAAAGTTGCCCTAGTGCTCTACGGGTATATTTCATTAGTGAGACTCTCTAGATTCAGGTATATCCATCACAAAATCCAATTTGTGTCCATAATTTACCCACCCGTAAATTATGACGACCACAAATAAACTACCTGAATCATACAGGTCGAGGTCATTGCATACTTATAATCCCTCCGTCACAGGTATCCGAATAATCCCAGAGATATAGATGTAAACGTCAAATCTCTATAGGTATTATCCCGTCGACGATATATTAGCAATCTATAAATAACATTCAGAACTCACTTCCGAAGTATACTATGGCCATAGATTTAACTGATTGCTAATCACATATGGACTACCTATGCTCTGTACACAGAACTGACAGATCTTATCTTGACACACAGAGGATATCCTGAGGATCGGTCCACACCCAACGAACATGCGGAGGTCTAATCTAAATAGATCGGTGACTTGAATACCATCTAAGTGTGGAGGATGTCTCATACATCCACAGTGGTATCTAAAGTCGAATGACCACTATGCTACTCAACCCGAGAAGATTCTTATTGACGTTGGTGTACCATCCATTAAGAATCTTCGGTGAGTCGTTCAATGTTTATCTATTATAAACACCTACACATCTATACGAGTCTCTCTAGACTCATGGTTCATTGGATAAACCATCGTACCAAGTCTCGATATACGACATGTATTAGTCTCAACAGATTTGACTAACCGACCCGTGTTACTGAATCTTGACCAGGAACTATATTGATAATATACATTTAGTAGTGACACTTCCCAATGTCAATTACAAACTACCTTTGTAACTATGTAGTGCAATATATATTATCGGGCCTTTGTCTAATATATACATATCACTAAACCATATTTAGTTTCAATCTAATCGTAATAAGATCGAATACGTATATAAAAATAAGAGGTGCAACCATACATAAGTAATATTATGGAAAATGGGATGTTCGTATTCATGAATCAGACATAAATACGGTCCGGATTGGCGCTCTGAGCACCAACCCCAACATGAAGATTAAAAGAGAAAAGCTTGGGAAAATTTTGATTTTGTAAGTATTTTCTTATTTTCTTCAACTTGAAAATTATTTCCATGTTTCTATGCTTCAATATGTGTTGCTTAGAATTTTCTCTACTATTTACTTACGTAAATTAATTGATTGGAAACTTGTTGGTCAGATGTTGTATGTGTGTATGAACAAAGTATGCTTATAATTGGTTATTAAGCATTCTTTTGATTAATTAGTATTCAAATTTCCATTCTAGAGTTTTAAGGCCACTCATTTATTACCTAACTTGAGTTGTTTCATAATGGTGAAACTGTTGGATAATTATGACCCATAGCGTCACTATTTGTACATATCACGGTGTTGTTGTACAAATTAACTATGTAACAAAGGAGATTGCACTCTTATCATTTGTGATTAGATCACCAAGATGTATAAATGATAGGAGGTCCTTATGATTTGTTCCTGGATTGAGAATGACATGAGACAATATCAATCCATGAAAAATAAATCATTAAATATCCATAGTCAGAGTATTATCGAGATTGGACATCGATAAATGCGTAAAAGACTAGTATTACACTTATGCGCGTTGTGAGGGCATAACGACATAGTTCTCATATATTTGGGTATAAGATACTCATGCAAGTGTAATAGGAGGTTGTGTTTCACCGATGGTACGGCAAACAGCTTCGCTCTGGATAGACTCCCTCAGAATTCCATTGGTAGTATGACTATGTGTCTATGGAAGTCCGAAATCAGGGTAGGTGTATTTGGTATTAACCTGAGACTTGCACCGCTAATACTTGCGACAATCAATATACTTTGGTTTTGGTCATCCAGGGCTTTAACAGGTTCTGTGTATGCCTCTGCTGGGTATATTGAGAATCGTAGTGTGTTGGGTGTGATGTCAAGACGGAAGTATCACTCCAGTCATATGGAGATGATGATCGCGTAGGGATACAGAACTGGTTCTCTAAAGGGTTGCAACCATCGGGATATATGACTTGGTCATGATTATCCGATAATAAAGAGACTAGTTGCTTGTCATCCGATATATGCTTCGTATGAGGCAGACACTGTACCAGCCCCAGGGTTTGCATGTGATCATCCGATACTGGATCGATATACGCAATACTACGTATACTACGCCTGATAAACAGATCTTATATTCCTGTAAGGATATTTCTGGAGAATTGGTTAGGCATGGCGCTTTGCTAGAAGCCAACCTTGTCTTGTAAATCGGTACAAACGTAGTACTATGTACTTCCGTGTTCGGATAGTCCGACGACCGAATTTACTGCCAACATATCCGGGGATCTCATGGGTCACTTCCCGAAGATTCACCGATGACGTATGACTCGCACTTTAATTAATCTGGGATTAATTAGATGAGAGAGAAAATTAATATGGGATTAATTGCGGAGATATTTTATCTGGGATAAAATATTAATAAAAGAGAGATAACGATTAATTTGGAATTAATCGATAAATTAATATGTTCGATATATTAAACGAAATTGGATTTCGAATCGGAATTAAAATTAGATTTTAATTCGGGCGAACGAATTAATTTAGAATTAATTCGTTAGCGACGTGAATAGTGATTTCGCTAGGCATAATCATCTAATTGCGTCGCAACGAAAAATTCGTCAATTTGGAATTAGCGAACCCGAGCCCGGGATTGTTTGCGAGCACATTCGTATTTCAAATTCGAGTGCGGCACGCAAGTCAAATCAAGCGTCAAATTATTAGTCACATCAAGCGTCAAATCACATGTCACTTTGAGTGATGTGACAATTTGATTGATTGATGTGATTGATTGATTGATTGATGGTGGTGGTTGAAAGCTTTAATTGTTTGACTTTTTAAAGCCAAAAATTGGTATATGATTTTGGAAAATCAATTACCAAAATTTAACAACACATTTTTATCTCTCTCTCCTCTCTTTTCTCTTCATCTCTCTCGCCCAAGAAGGGCTTTCTTATTATGTTTTCTGGTCTGAAAAACCGAGAGCCAAGGAGGAAAAGGGAAGCAAAGTGTGGTGATTTTGTGGCAAAATCATCAAGAGCTAGCACTCCGAGAGACATGCGAAGGTGATAGGGAAGTCCACCCATGAGCTTGGAATTAAATCATGAAGCTTGGAGCTTGGAGGTTGATCCACAAAACCGAAAATGGAGGAGCAAAGGATTGCTCACTGCCGAATGCACCAAGGAGGCAGAAATTGATTTTTTTTGTCCACCGCGTCGCTCAACCGCGATGTCGATGTAAGTATTCCGCGACTTTCTCGATTGTATTCACATGTGTTTCTATGTTTGTTATTCGATCCTGGACCGTAGAACTCCCAACATTGGTATCAGAGCGATTGAAAAGCATGAATTTGATTAGGGCTTAAAATCTGGGTAAAATGAATTTGAGCATGATTTAATGAAATTGGATGAATTAGTATGCTTAAATGTGTTTTAATTGATGATTGATTGGATCAATTTGATGAAAAATTATTTGGAACATTTTTCCCCAAATTTCTTAGCTTAGCCGAGAATGAGCATGCCCTAAATTGTCTTGGAATTTTGTTTTTTGATTCATTGGATGACTTGAAAACAAATGGGGATGTTGATTTAATGTTTAATTGGATTTGATGGATTAAATTCGAAATGGACAAAATTATCCCTAAAAGCCGAGGAGAGTTATAGCATGTACAATTGGGTTTGATTTTTGTTAATTGTGTTGGACATGATTTAATGTTAATAAGCATGATTAATTGTACAAATTTTTGTTTTGAAATATTGATTTGGGTAATTAATTGTGTAATACACTTTATGTAATTAAATTGTGAAATTGGGTTTTTGTAATTTAATTATGTTGGGCCTATTTTGTAAAATTGGGCTTGAAAGTTGTTATTAGGCTTGGTTGTACCAAGTTAGGTTTAGGCAAATTGGTTGGATCCAATTGGGCCCAAAACCGCTTCCATAAAGCCCAAATGCGACTAATGGACCTTATAATTTAATTGGGCCTAATGGGCCAAAATTGATTTCTAGGATTATGGGGTTATTCCCGGATTGGGCTTTGGTTATGGGTTGACCCGAGTTGATCAAAAGTCACGCCTTAAGAAATTAATTAAAAGCCCATTGGACTTTAATTAAATTGGCGTTGGACGTTAATCGGGCTTTGAGACCCGTAACGATTAAATTTGGAATTTAAGTCGTAAAGGTTCGTTATAAAGTGTAGTATTTAATTTGGAAATTAAATAACAAATTAGTATTAAATACATATTAAATTGGATTTAATGTTGTAGTTTAATTTAATTCGGAATTCGTACTTTGAGTACTTATTCGCAAAATGAATTTGACCCGCGCAAAATCAAATCGTTGTTTGAACATTGGATGGTAACTAATATCAGATTAATTAATTGGATTAGATTGATTGATAACATGCTTGTGTGAATACATGGTTGCGATGCATGAATAATGTATATCAGATGGATATTAGATGGGTGAGGCAATTTTAGAAATTGTTGTAATAAATTTAGAATTTATTAATTGGACCTGCGTGTCCAGCCTATTACCTCCTTACTCTTTGTATTCTCTTCTCACCTATTCCCCTCAATGTAAATGAGGTTTCTTTAGAAGTGTAGTGTAACGGGTAGTGAAGTAAATACAGTGCTAGCGGGAGAGAGGAAATTGAGAGATTTGATCTAGGATCATTGTGTAAAGTATCCATCAGCATATCATTATTATTTATTCATATGCGCTTTTTATGTGTTTAGAATGCATGTTTAAGGGTGTACGATGATGAGACCTTAACAAAGATAATAAATTGGTTGCCAATTTGAACTCGAAAAACCCTCGCATAATATAAGCGTTTTTCCTTCCATTGAGTGATTCTTACTCAAGATCGAGACTGGCATTGGTTTGTTGGCCAAAGTCAAGGTCTTTGTCCGTCGAAGATGTGTTTGAATCACGAGAGCTTTGTTGTTATCATTGTGTCTTGTCCAATTGTGGGTTGGCCAAAGTCAAGACCAATTCTTGTCCATCGATATTTATTACGAAGCTTTCCATGGTCAATGGGTCACGCTTAACTGGGATCACTAAGTTTGTTGTGCCAAACCAAGGCTTAGTTGATTCAGAGGAAAAAGGTTAGGTAATATATTGGATATATGGCATATAAGATATATGTTTCGGACTTGGATGTCCCCTTACTGGATCTAGGAATTGGATTGGATCCAATTGATCTTAGAGATCTACCTAGTTAATTATCATACAATTTGTTGGCCAAAGTCAAGATTGTGTGATATTTAACGGGATCCTAGCCCACTAGGAAACACGGTGTCCCCGAGTACTCGACAGAGGGTTAGAGGCTCGCCGAAAATAGTAGGAGGCAAAATTGAATTTGAATATTTGTTTAATTACTTGCCATATGCGCTCAATCAAATATCATTCGTCAAATAAATTAAATGTTAGTTGGACTAATATTTAAACGTTCTTTTAAACAATTGGACTGTATTCAAACTATTCACTATATTTGATTATATAATTGGATTATAATAATCAATATATTTGATTTAATTAATTATAGTTGATTAAATAGTTGGACTATAATGATCATTATAATAAATAGTATCGAAAATCGTTGATTAAATAGTTGGACTATTAAAATCAAGATAAAATTGAAAGATTGACATTTAAAACATAATTCTAGGGAAAATGTATTAAATGGTTTAATTTTCAAATTGAAAATAATTTCAGGATAGTCCTGAAAACTAATAAGTTACTTTATTTGATAAAATAACATATTATGCCTAAACCCGGAGTTAAGCAAATAGTAGAGCATAATCTTTGGAAGATTTATGTAATGATAACTTTAGTGCTTAATCCATTAAACTTGTCAAATAGACTCCTTAATTTCTTTATCAGAACTAAGGATTAGATCTTTAAAGTATGATAATTGAAATTGAAGGATCTTCATAATCTATACTTAGATTTTAGAAGTAATAAATTGCAATAATAAACTCTTGGAGAGTTAATGACTATTCTCAAGGAGACAAAGTCAAAGTTGCAATAAGGCAAGTAGCGCAAGGCGCACTTACTTCGATATTCTAGTCAGCCGAGGCTAGGCCAAAGGCTTCTGGATTGTTGAAAAGGGCAAAGGCAAAATCATTATAATCTTCTGGGAAGACAAAGGACATATCCCAAAATGTCTGCCTAAATTGTGGCAAACGCGATCGCGGAAGCGTGACTGCCGTTTGAACAAAGCAGACTTGAAGGAATTAAAGACGGTGCAAGGCTCCGGGTTTAAATATGTTTGTCATAAATATGTTCACTACTAGTATTAAAATTGGATTTTAAATACTTAATGTGATACATAAATATATACTGATGTTCAGAATCTGCTATGAGCAGATACTGACTTCATTTGAGATTTATCTGCGAATTGGAACAGGACGAAAGTCGCTGTTTTAACCGTAGATATATAATTAGGACTACCTTCGGGTGTGTACCTAAATTAGAAACAGTTATAATGTAACTAGTTTGACTAGAGACATTATCTCTATATTAGTTTTTAATCCGTTCCGGATTTACCTTTATATTCTAGAACACTAAAGTGTTTTATTATATAAAGATGATATTGAGATAAACACATTAGATGTGAATAACAGAATTTATATTTTGAATATAAATAAAATCTCAAACATAAGACATGACAAACAAATAGCTCAAACTGATTTGATCAGAAGAAACTTAATGTGGCATTGTTGTCTGGGACACAATTAAACAAGAATCGTATATCCACACTTTTGAAGAGTGGGTACCAGGACTAATTTGATTCTATTCAAATAAAGTCTACGAATCTAGTTTATTGGGCAAAGTGCCTAAAATACATTTACTTGGTAAAAGTGTAAATGCCACCAATCTGTTAGCCCTAGTTCATAGTGAAGCAAATGAGCCCATGTCTAGCTAGGCTAGAGGTAGATATGAATATTTCGTGACCTTTACGCATGTGGCATCGCGTTATGGTTATGTGTTTCTTTTGAAGAACACAAATCGGAAACTTTTAAAATTTCGACACGAAATAGACAAACAGACCGGCTAAAATATTATACCGTCACGGTTAGACCGTAATGGAAAATACTTAAGCAATAAGTTTCTAAAATACTTGAAAGAGTATATTATTCTTTCAAATGAGGACTCCTCCCAGAACACGTCAATTTGACGGTGTGTCCGAACCGAGTAACCGAATTTTGTTGGACATGATAAGGTTAATCATGAGTCGCTCTGAGCTACCATTTCTTCAACAGATACATATAAACAGTGCAGAACTTATTTAGAATAAGGTTCCATAAAAATCTGTTTGACAGATATCATATTAGATATGAACAGGAAAGAAACTAGGTTTCTCATTCCTGAAAATTTAGGAATGCTGGGCATATGTTTGGATGATACCAAACTAGAACCCAAATTGGATAAGTGCCAATTGTAGGTTATCCTAGGGATACCATAAGTATAGTACTTATACAACTCACGAGAGAACAATTTAATTGTTGCTCACCATGCGGTTTTCCTAAGAGGAATACCTACATGCAGTGGTGAGTTGGAGGATAGTAAAACTCGATGAAAATCAGAATAATACTATTCAAGGCATCGATTCCTAATGGAACATAAATAGTTCATCAAGGATGAAACTATACCAGTAATCTTCGAATACACAAGAACCGCTTAGGTCGAAGAGAGTCAGAAGACAACCTGGGGTATGGGTTTCTGATCTCACCTCGTAAAGATGTCAATCTTATTGAGGAATACCAACTGACTACGTATGAGGAAGTGATACAAGGTATCGACTCCCTATTATGTAAAAGTGCCATGATATCCGAAATGGATTCCATGTATATCAACCAGTTTGGATACTAGCTGATGTACCGAAAGGCATTGTGCCTATTGGTACTGTATAAGTCTTCAAGGAAGACATACATGGATGGCAACATACCAATGTATAAAGCTAGGCTTTTAGCGGAAAAGTATCGTTATAAACATTGTGTTGATTACGACGAAACCTTTTACCTGTTGCCACGGTAAATCCATTTGGATAATGCTTGCTGATGCTGCATGTTTCATTTATGAAATATGACAGCTGAACGGGAAAATCACTTTCCTTAACAGAAACCTTTTGGAGGATGTTTACAACATCCTAACGTTTTGTCGTACCAAAACTAGCAAACAAGGATTTAGGTTAATCGATCCATGTTTGGATTGAAGCAAGCATTAGGTTCTTGGAATTATCATTTTGATGTAATCATAATGGTTTATGATTTAATTCAAAACGAAAATGATTCTTGTGTATATAAGGAGGTTAGTGGGAGCGCACTAACAGTGGCTGTCCTATAAATAATGATAATAAATCATTTCTTGGAAATGATATTCCCAAATAATAAAATCGGTGAAAGCTTGGCTTTCATAAAAACTCTCTGAGAACTCATACATTGAAAAATGTACGTGACCTGGTGTCTCATATGCTTTGAGCATATGGATTCACAAACAGGCCAATCCAAGTGATAGTCACTGGATTAAAGTTAAGAACATCACTTAGTATCTTAGAGAACTAAGGATGATATCTTATACTGTGGAGAAGGATAACTTGAAGTGACTGGGATCACTACTGCAAGTTTCCAAACCGTTATAAACGACTATGTCACAAACGGTACTATACAGTTTGAATAACGGTATAGTAAGTTGGAAATCTTCCAAGCAAGATACTGTTACCAAATAAACAACAAATGCGGGTTATTGCTGCAGCTGAGGCAACAATAGAAGCCATTTGGGTCGATAATAAATCTAATTAGATTAGATATAATTCTTTTAGCTGTTGAGCTAGGCTACATCACAAGCTAAAGAATTAATGGTCTCATCAACGATCCAGATATATACTTCGATATTCATATGATTTGTTCGGATCATACATCGTGGCGATGTGATGATCGAATAAATTCCATCATATGATAATCATGCAAATCCGCTGACGAAAGCATTTTCTCAGCAGTTTGAGCCAACCGTACATAGTTCGGGTGTTAGACACTCGAGTGACTGGCTATAGGCCAAGTGGGAGATTTTTGGACAATTATGACTCATAGCGTCACTATTTGTACAGATCATGGTGTAGTTGTACAAATTAACTATGTACAAATGAGATTGCACTATTATCATTTGTGATTAGATAACCTAAATGATAGGAGGTCTTTATGATTTGTTCCTGGATTGAGAATGATATGAGACAGTATCAATCCATGAAGGATAAATCATTAAATATCCATAGTCAAAGTATTATCGAGATTGGACATCGATAAATGCGTAAAAGACTAGTATTACACTTATGCGCGTTGTGAGGGCATAACGTCATAGTTCTCATACATTTGGGTATAGGATACTCATGCAAGTGTAATAGGAGGTTGTGTTTCACCGATGGTACGGGAAACAGCTTTGCTTTGGATAGACCCCCTCGGAATTCAATTGGTAGTATGACTATGTGTCTATGGAAGTCCGAAATCAGGGTAGGTGTATTTGGTCTTAACCTGAGACTTGCACCGCTAATACTTGCGACAATCAATATACTTTGGTTTTGGTCGTCCAGGGCTTTAACAGGTTCTGTGTACGCCTTTGCTGGGTATATTGAGAATCGTAGTGTGTTGGGTGTGATGTCAAGACGGAAGTATCACTCCAGTCATATGGAGATGATGATCTTGTAGGGATACAGAACTGGTTCTCTAAAGGGTTGCAACCATCGGGATAATATGACTTGGTCATGATTATCCGATAATAAAGAGACTAGTTGCTTGTCATCCGATATATGCTTCGTATGGGGTAGACATTGTACCAGCCCCAGGCCTTACATGTGATCATCCGATACTGGATCGATATACACAATATTACGTTTACTACGCCTGATAGAGATCTTATATTCCTTAAGGATATTTCTGGAGAATTGGGTAGGCATGACGCTTTGCTAGAAGCCAACCTTGTCTTGTAAATCGGTACAAACGTAGTACTAGGTACTTACGTGTTCGGATAGTCCGACGACCGAATTTACTGCCAACATATCCGGGGATCTCATGGGTCGCTTCCCGAAGATTCATCGATGACATATGACTCGCACTTTAATTAATCTGGGATTAATTAGATGAGAGAGAAAATTAATCTGGGATTAATTGCGGAGATATTTTATCTAGGATAAAATATTAATAAAAGAGAGATAACGATTAATTTGGAATTAATCGATAAATTAATTAATATGTTCGATATATTAAACGAAATTGGATTTCGACTCGGAATTAAAATTTGATTTTAATTTGGGCGAGCGAAAGAATTTTAGAATTAATTCGTTAGCGACATGAATAGTGATTTCGCCAGGCATAATCATCTAATTGCGTCGCAACGAAAAATTAGTCAATTTGAAATTTAGCGAACCCGAGCCCGGGATTGTTTGCGAACACATTCACATTTCGAATTCGAGTGCGGCACGCAAGTCAAATCAAGCGTCAAATCATTAGTCACATCAAGCGTCAAATCACATGTCACTTTGAGTGATGTGACAATTTGATTGATTGATGTGATTGATTGATTGATTGATGGTGGTGGTTGAAAGCTTTAATTGGTTTGACTTTTTAAAGCCAAAATTTGGTATATGATTTTGGAAAATCAATTACCAAAATTTAACAACACAATTTTTATCTCTCTCTCCTCTCTTTTCTCTTCATCTCTCTCGCCCAAGAAGGGCTTTCTTCTTTCTGTTTTCTCGTCTGAAAAACCGAGAGACAAAGAGGAAAAGGGAAGCAAAGTGTGGTGATTTTATGGCAAAATCATCAAGAGCTAGCACTCCGAGAGACATGCGAAGGTGATAGAGAAGTCCACCCATGAGCTTGGAATGAAATCACGAAGCTTGGAGCTTGGAGGTTGATCCACAAAATCGAAAATGGAGGAGCAAGGGACTGCTCACTGCTGAATGCACCAAGGAGGCAGAAATTGATTTTTATTGTCCACCGCGTCGCTCAACCGCTCGATGTAAGGTATTCCGTGACTTTCTCGATTGTATTCACATGTGTTTCTATGCTTGTTATTCGATCCTCGGGACCGTAGAACTCCCAACAGAAACTTGTTTGGTGTCGTAAAGATTGGATGAAAGTATTGAATTTGTTTAATTTGGTGTGTTTTGTCAATTTGAAGAAATTGTAAAATTAGGGTTCATAATTGATGAATACTCAAAAGTGCATATTTATTATACAATAAGTCAATCATTTTACACTTATAGTTTCACTAATCCCCTTAAATTGCCACATTTGTGAAATAATATTTGAAGTTATGTTTTGAGTGTTTTTACTGTGTTATTTTATGTTATCTGATAGGTAAAATACTGCTCGGAAGCTCGACAGGACAAACCGGACTTAAAAAAAGGCAAACACGTAAATTATGCTTTCGCGTCGCAACGCGTGGAGCCTTGACATCGCGACTCACCTAATAAAATGAAGACACCACCGAACCTGCCACTCTTTCGACATGTGTCCCCATTGCGGTACTTCCGTCGCGACTCGTGGAGCCTTTGCGTCGCGACGCACCGACCAAAACCTGCCTATAAATTGAAGCGTCTAGTAGAAGAAATTTTCATACTTTCTTTTCGGATTCCTCTATAGATCTTGGAGAGAGAGTGTCTTGTGTGTTTATTAACTTAAAGCTTTTTGTATTGTCTATTTCTTTCAGTAATAAAATTACGAGTATGTTTAATTACAAAATGAGTAGCTAATTTCTTTTCCGCTGGGGTAAGGGTGAAGCTTTTATAATGAAAACTTAGATTAAACTCGCTTCTATTATAATAAATAAATTGAAATCTTATGATTAAAACATGATTTAGATCTAGATTAATTATTGACAATCTTTCCACCGCTTTTATGGCTGGTTTTATCTTGCTACCGCCTTTATGGCTGGTTTTATCTTTCTACCGCCTATATGGCTGGTTTTATCTTGCTACCACCTATATGGATGGTTTTACACGATTTTGGCATAATTAAGTACCTTGGTAGGACTTGTTATAGACAAACGGTACACCGCCTTTATGGGGTTTATGTTTTTGACATGCTTAGTACCTTGCAGGACTAATTATTGACAGAAATGACTACCGCCTTTATGGCTGGTTCTATATATTGGAATAATTAATTCCTAAGATAAATTAATCGGTAACAAAGGCAATTTATATATTATAATTAAGCGAGATTTCTAAGTTCAAAAGATTAAAAGTGGATCCCATAACTCCAGTATTTCATTTTATTATTGCATTTTAAATCTAAAAGTCTCAAACTACTTCAACAAATCAAACTTTTCTTTTTCGCACTGCTCATCATTTTTTTTACTAAATCTTTTCCCTGTGAATCAACCCTGGACTTACCGGGTTATTTTATTACTTCGACACTCTTATACTCTGGAGTAAAAGACCACTTTTAAAGCGTGTCAAGTTTTTGGCGCCGTTGCCGGGGAAGTATTATTTAGTAGATAGAATAGTCATTGTAATTAATTTATTCTTTCTCTACTTTTATTTTCTTTGTTTTTATTTTGTATCTTGTTTTTACTTAATTTCTGCATCTTATTTTTCTTTCTTTTCATGTTTTTGTGTAGATCCAAACTGTCATGATTGATCCTAAATGAACCTTGACCCAGAAATTCCACATATAGACAGACCTTGTTTTTAACTTTTCTTGGTTACAGGAAATAGAAAAATCAAGTAAAAAGGTGCTGCTGTTTATCAAAGAATTTTTTGAACCATCCCCACGTTTGACAATTATGACCCATAGCATCACTATTTGTACATAACAGGGCGTTGTTGTACAAATTAACTATGTGACAAAGGAAATTGCTCTTTTATCATTTGTAATTGGATTACCGGGATATATAAATGATAAAAGTCCATATGATTAGTACCAAATTAATAAGATATGAGACAATATTAATCCATTAAGGTTTAATCATTAAATATCCCTAGTCGTAGTATTATCGAGACTGAACATCGATAATGTGGAATAGACTAGTATTACACTTGTGCGTGTTATGGAAGCGTAACGACATAGTTCTCATATATTTGGGTATTGGATACACATGCAAGTGTAATATGAGGTTCTGTTTACCGATGGTATGGAAACAGCTTCGCTCTGGATAGACCCCGAATGGAAACCCAGACATAAATTCTATAGCCGAATCCGAATGGACGGTAGTACGGTCTGTACTTGGGACACAACTCCACGTACCGCTTGAGAAACATTCATGCACATGTTTCATTTTTGTTATTTAATTTTTGTGTTCATTCATTGTTTGTGTTTATTATTCCGTTATTTACTTTCTATATGTGATTTCATTTATTTATTCATGCATCGTTATTTAGTGCGCATGGGCTAATTACGTCGGATCAAGGTCCCCTATTTGAGGGAAATGCCTAAGGGCGCCTTACCACGATAGTTTGCCATGCCGAACAAGGTACACTTGGTTGGATATGAAATATGTCCAATGGGCATACAAGATCCTATATAGATGTCGGCCAAGGATCTTGGTCGCATCTCTTTCCTTCTAATTTTGTTATTCACTTTTTTCTTTGTTATTTTTCATTTATCACTTCATATTCATTCTATGTTAATGCTTGAGTGTTGCCTCTCGAGGTATATCGGATGGAAACCCAGACATAAATTCCGTAGCCAAATCGGAATGGACAGTAGTGCGGTTTGTACTTAGGATACAACTCCACGTACCGCTTGAGAAACATTCATGCACGTGTTCATGCCATTATAGATACCACTTTGGTAATCTCATTCGAACGTGTTCCCGAACACTACACGAACGCGCATGCAGGGACAAACCTCTTTTTTATCCTATTTCATGCATGTTTGCCTCTTTGGGTTATTCCTTTTGCATTACGTACTTAATTATCTCTCTTTATTATTAATGTTTTTATTGTTGTTATTTATTTACATTCTCGCGCTTATTTGTTTAATATGTTTGTAGAATTATACATTTGCTTTCATTTTTTATTTACGTTTATTTGTGTGCAAACTTGTGTGTTGTTTAAATTATCTTGCATGTGCTGCATAAGACTTGGTTATATTATTACATAAATCTGTTCATTACAATTGGCATAAGTAATGGTCATTCTGAACCCAAAGGTTTGAGGTCTTCCCTTGTGAAGGGTGAGTGCGGCCTTAAATCATTTCCCAGTTCACACTGGGTGGTGACTCCTTTATTCTCCGGTTTAGTCCTCCGCGGGCTACTCCGTACTCCCGACGAGCCGCGAGCCCGAACAACGTCGTCCACCTCTATGCCTGTGTCCACACTTACCACGAGTGTGGGAGGAATAAGGTCGGAAGGATATATGTTGTTTTGATAACCACAAGCATCTCATGCATACACACATCATGCTGACCCCCTGGACTTAAAAGGCCATCAAAGATATATGTTGGGTTAGAGAATAAGGAAGACTTGTCAAGAAAAGGTTAGCAAGCATGGATGCGTCAGGCAGTGAAGGTTCTCACATGGATCAATTGGAGACCAACATCACCAAATTTCTGAGGCGACTATGATGAGTGATAAAACTATCACTATTTCCCACTCATAAAACTTAATATTTTGTATAGTTTCTTGAGTTTTGTGAATATTTTGATGTGTTTTGTGTTTTGTTGTAGATAAATAAGTTTCAGGATATTCTGGAGGTGATTTGGAGCAAAACTGTGAAATTTGGCAAAAAGGGTATTTTGGTAATTTTGGACGTCCCGACACAAATTTTGGTAATTTTGGGCATCCCGACACCAAAATAAAGTTTCAGGACATTCTGGAGGTGATTTGGAGCAAAACTGTGAAATTTGGCGAAAATGGTATTTTGGTAATTTTGGGCGTCCCGACACCGAGGGTATTTTGATAATTGCTCCACCATGCCACGTGTCAAAAATTCAACGAGCCGTCTTTTTTAGCACACCATGCCACGTGTCGAAAATTCAGCGATCCAAAAAAAAATAATAAAATAATAAAAAAATAAAAATCAGAAAAATAATAATAAAAAATTAGATTTTTTTTGCCTATAAATAGATTTCGAATTTTTAGTTTCAAATGTACCTCTTCCTCTTAAATCCTTATAAATAAAAGAGAGTTCTTCTTATTTGCTTCTTTTATTCAGTTTTATTTACGCTTTGTAGTAGTAATTCTATCCATCTATGAGGGGGTAACTTCTCTATGCTGAGGTAATGAGTTAATACTTTTACTTTTGCTATTTAGATTAATCTCCCTTTAAAATAATATATAAACTACTTAAAATCTGAATTAATAAAGGATACCGCCATTCTGGACGGTTGTTATTCAATTTAAATTGGTTAATCTTGACTTAATGAGGATACCGCCATACTGGTCGGTTGGTTTAAGTTTATATTTCTGTTCCGCCTTATGGCTGGTATATTTGAATTTGACTTAATCAGGATACCGCCATTCTGGACGGTTGGTTTAAAATATCACAAGATTATATAATATTTTATTGGGAGATATCTAAATAGTAAATAGTATAAGTAATTCCTTTTACCTTAGCATTTCTTTGCAAATTATTTTTCTACAATTACTTTTCAGCAATTTCACTTTATGTCTTTTAAGTTTTTATCAGTTTTAGTTATGTGTTGTAACTAAGTTAAATATCTAGGGTTGTGAATAAAATCTAATATCACTGTTTTTAAAAATGGTTAGATTATAGTTTGGGTAAATTAAAGAGTTATTTGTTGAGTCATAATCTTAATGCCTTTTTATTAACTGGCCATTAATAAAATTGATTAGTTAAACTAAAATGAACTAGACATAGAGACTTTAAGTTTAAAGACTTTATACTCAACAACCCACGATCTTCTTTAAGGATAGATAAACCTTTAATAGATTTCTTACCGGATAGGAATATACCTGTGGGGTGGGGGTAATCAATAATTGGAATTCAATCTTAATGAATCTAGGTAATTTAATTGACATAGACATATGGTTCAATTTGATTATTCTAGGTATTTGTAAATGACCATCGGAATAGGCTTTTACATAATTTAGTATTCCAGATTAATAATTCAATATTTTACCCAACTATAATTTAACTACTTCATCTTTTAATTAATATTGGAAGAATTCACAACCCTAGATAGTCTTAATTCTCATTAATCTACTCTCATATTTCTTTTACTTGTTTTAAATTTAGAATCATCATTATCTTTTCAAACAACTTGTTAGATATTAGTAATCACTTGACCTCATAAAATTAATAGAATAGATATTAAGTCCTCGTGGGATCGATACTTTTTATTCTACTTGAACGATACGTGCGCTTGCGTTATACGTGTGTGTTTACGCCGGTCAAGTTTTGGCGCCGTTGCCGGGGACTTCTTTATCTTTTACTATTAGTTTAGGGGTTATATACGTTACTTGTATCTAATTTTCTTTTTACTTATTGTTTTCGTTTTATTGTGTTTCAGGTTATCAGAATCTTAATGAGACGAACCAGAAGCTTTGAACTACAACCGTTTGACCCAGAAATTGAAAGAACCATCAGACAGTTGAGAAGGGAA